>VYZT01035958.1:218249-267733 GCA_013400735.1 Pomatostomus ruficeps | reverse complement strand
GCCCATCACAACAACAGGCCCCCGGCGCGCGCCCGGCCACGCCCACACGGGGGCGGGGGCAGCCCGGTGGGCGGGGCCGGAGGGCGTAGCGCTCAGGCACGCGGCGGCTCCGCTGCTCCCGGTCCCCATCCTGGTCCCCATCTCGGTCCCCATCCCGGTCCCCATCCCGGCCCCGGCCCTTGGCTGGTCACCGGGATCTCCCCGGAGCTGCTCCCGCTGCAGCGAACCCCTGGGAATCCCCCGGGAATTCCGCTCTCGCTTCGTGCTGCTGAGCGAGGGAGCCCAAGCGGCGCTTCTTGTTCTCCGCACGCGGCTGCCACGAGGAGCCAGACACCGTCCTGTGACTTGAGACACCCAAGCGTGTCACCCGCGCTGCCGGCGCCTCTGTTTCTCCTGGCTCTGGAATGAAGAGCAGCGCTGCCCTGTTTTGAATTGCGTTACGGGAAAGCATTCAGCGACAGATCGGTATTAATTACCTGCTCGTGGAACGGGACAGAGTTTCGGTGAAACACCAAGCAGCTGTGACTCTGCGTGCTGTCACTGCATCACCTGACAACCTCTCTGTGGCCACCACAGTGCAGCTTCCAAACAGTTACAAAGGATCCCTGTGCCCAGCTGCCTCAGCTTAGGGTCCTGCCTCCAGTGAAACCACTGGAAAACTAGGGTTTAGCCACAGTCATGGCAGAGTGGAGCCAGGCAGAGCCTGGGCTGTGGCTCGGGGCAATTCCTTCAGAACTGCACTAATCCATGGCCTGGTCTTAACTACCGTGGATGCAAGGAAGCAGTGGAATGCCCGAGTTGGAGTGGAAAGGGGATATCCCTTTCAGGAGCAGCCTGCAGAAAGGGCTGGATCAGGCTAAGGGGACACCACATTGCAGGTATCCTGCTCTGTCTCTGGCTTGGAGGCATCAGAGAGGGAAAAGCTGGTGGCATCAGTCAGCATCATCATGTGGCTGCTGAGCTAATACCTGCTGACATGAAGCAGTCTGATTTCACAGTCTCCAACAAGCATGTACTTTTGAGATCTCTAGCATTTCCTCTCCCTTCTTCCCTTCCAAATGAACATATCTGTAGAGAATAAGAAAGGCGTAAGCTCTGTGCTGTGTCTCAGGCCACTGCCTATCAGCCTGACCAGGGAAAATCGGCTGGGGGGGGGAATAGCTAGTTTAGAGGAGAAACAAATCAAGGACCAGCAGCGTGGCTCAGCCAGAATGAACAAGCTCTAATTTCATTGCCCTTTTTTCCTATGGCGGGATCAAGGGATACCCAGTGAAACTGGAAGGAAGTGAATTTAAAATGGTGCAAGGGAATATTTGTACCATGTGTAATTAGCACATGGCATTTGTTACCATGAAGTTTCATTGAGGCCAGGAGATTAGCAGGATTCAGAAAAGGATTAGACATTTATATGGATAGCAAGAACATTCATGGTCACATTAGACAGGATATAAATAAATTTTAGAAGGGATATAAACTGTCAGGCTTCAAGGCACAACATAACCACTAACTGATGGTGAGGGATTAGGGAAAAACTTCCCTTGTGGGTGGGTTATTCTATAATTGTCCACTATGGGGTTTCTTGCACCTTTCCTTGAAGTGTCAGAGAGTAGCAACTGTTGGAGTGAGAAGACTGGATTAGGAGGGCAACCAGGCTCATCTGGTGTGGCAACTGCTGTGCTCTTTGGGTGTCTGTGAGGGTCACTTGAGAAATGGCATGGCAAGGAGGATGACACAAGAGGTACCACAGGCCTCTTTTTCTTCAGACACAGACCTTGCTTTCCTTCGCTGTAAATTTCACACAGAAAATAAATTTCCTATGCCTTCCCCACCAAGCTTTTTTCCAAAATGTACTCTTATTTTTTTAAGTGGTTTATTAGTTATCTTTCTAAGCTCGGCCTTTGCATCTCTTTTCCCTAAACGCTTTCGACTTAGCTCCTTTATTGTTTGAAAGAGCCCAATGTTACACTGAAACCCTGACTGTGTTTCAAGGCACAATGACTGCAAGACTTGATCTTGAGCAAGACAGTATCTGATCTCTTGTGTATTGTGTCTGCCTGCGCTGGACTGAGCCAGCTCCAGCTACTCTGCAGGAACTGTGAGAGGAGAGGCCAGGCTAACTCAGAGCACTTTGCCAACATGCAGGATCACTATAAAACACCAACAGTTCTGTGTGACAGATATTGAGGTGACAAATCCTCAGGCACAGTTTCCTTTGGGTCAGTTTCAGAATTCTATAGCATTACCTAATGCCCAGTTCTTCTCCCACGGAGCAAACTTTTGGTCCCCTGGCCACATAAGGGGAGCTTGTGTTGCATTTCTGTCTTGTGCTCTGCTGACATTCCTCCCTGAATTCCTGCAATGTCCAGCCGTGGCTTATCTTACTGCTGCATCTCTGCTTGTTCTTGACACTAGGTGAAACAGCTTTGTAGTATCCCCACTGTCTACCCTGCTAAGAACTTTGGGACCTTTAATGAAGACTCCTAATCTCTCTTTTTGTCAGAGGAGCTGCAGTACCAATTTTGCTTAATGCTTTTTTGAATTAATTTGGCTCCCTCTATCGTCCCCATTATTTCTGTTGGACTGTGCTTTCTCTTATATTATTCTTTTTATTCCAGGATGCTAGGGGCTACCCACAATCACTTAAGGTTGCTTCCCTTTTCTAGATTCTTACACTGTTCTTAAATTACTTCAAATTTCTTATTCAAGCACAGAAATCTCTGCTCTCCCACTGCTATTCAACAGTGGGCAGAGACTTGGTGAATACACTGTGGCATTGATCCATGTGCTTCTTCTCTTCCAAGCCACCTTTGGTTATGAGTTTCCTCTCTGTAACTAACAAAACCAAAGGCTGCTCTGACCAGTGTCCTTTCCAAGTATGCTATATTCTTCCTCTGGATCATATTTTCTTTTCTAGGCTACTGGTAAGACTGCCTGTACCACTGATTTTTTTAGCTCAATATCCAATCCTGGCTGCTCACTACCTTCCATACTTACACTCCTCCCATCTCTGTGCTTTTCCTTTCTACCCAAACCAGCTGAGGGTTGAGTCCTTGTACCATGTAGTGCCACACTGAGGCTGATGGACCAAATCAAACCTCTTGTTTTCGTTGTTACAGGTAATCTCTGGATTTGTGAGCTCACTTTCTTGGAAAAAAAAAAAAAAAGACAAATTCAAAGTGCCAAAAGCAAATAAAAAAAAGGTTCTAGAGTTGCAGCGACTGCATGTCCCCATTCCTGTATGACAAATCATTTCACCTAGAAACAAAAAGAAGGGAGGAGTGTTTTCCACTTTCTCCAGAAACACCTGTCATCTGTGCCTGGTCTAAAGCTTAAATGTAATACTAGGTTAATGACAGATAAATCTCTTGTAGCCTGCCTCTGAAAGATAACGGATTACTGAAGGCACAGGTCAGTTCCTCGCCAGCTGAAGTGATACTGTCATTAATCAAGATCTCTTTTAAAAGAACTCTTAACTTCCTTGCATTTCCGCCACCTGGCTTTAAGCTAAAGCCTGGTGGACTGAGTTTTTATAAACCAGGTTCAGGAGGAACTGCCGTCTTCCCTTGGAAGGACTCAAAAGCACTTGCAGAAGGACCAACCAAACCTCAGGTTCTGTTCTTACTGGCAGCACATTCTCAGAAGGATGTGGCTTTGGGAAGTTCAAGTTTTCCTAATTCAGGGGAAATGATTTAACAATAGATAAAGCCTAACATTTCTTTTTCTTCAAAACAGAACTTTTGCATTTCTGGCTGTGAAGGGCTTCATCTCCGTTTTCTAGCCTGTCTGAATTTTAATGCTTCCTTCTTTGTGTTGACCTTCCTCAACAATCTAGCACCAACAAATCTCACTGCCTTTGCTTGTTTTTGCTGAGCTATGAAGTAGCAGACAGATGTGATTTGGCCTCCTGCTTTCATCCCAAGCTACTTCTGCCTTCTAGGATTCTTCATATTTTGATCCATGTTCAAGTTCCTTGTTCCCTTTTCAATGCCTCCTGAGCAAAGAGATTTTGTGGTTTACGTAGCACACTTGAAAAGCCTTCCTGAAGAGAGCAGAGGCTGCAGTACTTAGCACTGGGAGGTCTGGCTTTGATCCCTTGTTCTGCTTTTCCTACTCAGACAACAAATCAAGGAAACTGAGGCACACACAGTGAAAATGAAGGCACAGATTTTTTCTGGGTACTGGTGGAGCTGGAATCATGGAGGCAGCCAGAGGGATCGCAGAAGAGGTGTGGAAGCAGATGAGAAATTTTGCTTCTTTTAACTAAACCAGGAAGGTCAAGGGGAAAAAAGGGCCATGTTGCATTTTGAGAATTACTTCTTTTGAGCCACTAGTTATGATTTCATAAGAAGTTGGGGAAAGCAGTGGCACACAAGGGGCTGATATAAGATGCATGAAAGGCAACAGGAGTGGTTAAAAGAGAGCAAAACAGATTTGAAATAGAGGACAGCGTTGTAGTCAAGAGATTGTGTAGGATGAGAGACACAAGGGAAGCAGGGGTTGAGAGAAACTGATAAATACTCTGGGAGGGGGAAGTAAATACATCTCCTTCCTAATTGGCAGGGAGCAAGGAAAAGTCTGTAGTCACAAATACTTGTGGAGTAGAAGGAGCCGGAATGCTGTGAGGGAGAGAGAGAGAGAGGGAAAGAGTGGGGAATGTCTGAGAGATGACAAAGTCAGAGAGGGAGAAGCTGAATAAACAAAAAAATGCACGGTGAAGGCAAGGTCTACTGGCGAGTGGGATGCTGAGGGCTGAATAAGAAGGAGATGAGGAAGGTAGTGAGATCTAACAGCCTAACAAGGTGAAGTTTTAAGTTATGAAGAGAAAAGATGAGGGAGTCAATAAAAAGGAGAGCCAGTTGTCAAGGCAGAGAATGGAAAAGGAATGGGTGGGTGCAGACAACAGCTATGAAATGGAGGCATGAGAGAGAACAGGGTCTGCCTGTGCTGGAAAGCGTGGGAGACAGGAATTGGAAACAGAAGTAGAATGAGAGAAAACTGGCATTCCCACTTTTTTTTGGTAGTATGATGCAGCAAACCAGCTTGCAGGGGTCTGTTGCTGCAGTTGGATATATGGTGTCAACACAGCTACACTTGAACTTCAGGTGACACAGACTGGGCTGCGGATTTAGCTGGGACACAAACACTTCTCTTTGGCTTTGAGTCACCCGAAGATTTTCCACGATTCCTGCAGCCTGCATCCTGAGCAGTGTGGGTTTGAGATTCACCTGCTCCAGAACCTGTTGCTTGGCCAGAATGCACTCTCCAGCTCTTCAGGCACAGACGCTGTAATTGTGAATGAGCTGTGCAGTTTTTGTTCTGTCTCCTGGATGTACACATTCAATTTCTCCAATGTGCAAGCTAATGTGAAAGCATTAGAAGCTGACCTGAAAAACTGATGGATACTCTTTGTATCATCCCAGATATTTACTCCACAACACTATTTTCAGCTGAACGAACCACTGGAAAGGAGAAGCAATTTCACATTACTGACGAGTAGCCACACTTTCTATGGCACGTAACAGCAGTCACACACATCGCCATTGGTTTAGGCAGAAAATTAGCAACATCAGGCCTCTTTAGCTTGCATGGACTCTCTTCCTTGAAAAGCATCTCCCTACTTGGAATTTGGCTAGCACTGATGTGGCAAAGCACCCTCCATCACGACTCCTCTCCTGTGTGCTTTACTGAACTACATATCAAACCAACAGATCTAAGCCTTAGGTCTCAACAGATTTTCTGTTCCTAATCCACTGGGGCTGAAAACCACAGGTTGTAACTTGATGTTTTGTCCCCTAGAGAGCAATCAACAGGCGAATGATAATTCGTGGCAATGGATTTAAAGCCAGGGAATCTGGATCATTGCAAGTCTTCCCCAAAGAGCAGCAGGGAGGGGCCCACTGCAGAGGGGTTTGTTTGTGGTCATCCATGCTCACAGCTGCTGCTGGGTACATCTGGCAGAGAGATGAGTCAGACACGGCTTGAAGGGCCACAAAACAAGATGGGGAGCCAGTGATCTGCCCTGGAGACCTCGCTGGGAAGCAGAGTGGAGACACACACACAAACCCCTGTGTTTTTATAACTTCCTAGGTCTGTCGTCCCTACTTCTGCTGTCCACAGCTAGTCCACAGGCAGGCAGCAGTATTTTGGCATAAACAAAGAGATATTTAATTGTTTCCAGACCAGCAGTTAGCAATGGTGCCGATATGTGTGCCATGTGCTCCGGGACTGGTTCCTGCAGACTGCCTCCAAACACTGTGAGAGCTCATTGGGATTCACCGCTGCAGCCTGAGCTCGTTCGGCTCAGGTGCAGCGTGCTGTGGAGGTAAAGCACTCACAGGCAGAGGGGAACAGCCCCAGACAAAATGCAGAGGACGTCTCACAGCAGGGCAGTGCTCCATGCATGGAGGAGTCCTCATCAGTCACTCCAAAAGAGACAAACTGTGTTCCTTGAGGGGAATTAAAATAGCATTTTGCTTACAAGCCATGACCATTCAGCTCTCTCTTCAACACCCTCTTAGATGGGGATTAGTGCTGTCTAAGCAGAGCTTCTTTGTTGTAACCAGCATTCCATAGTCTGGACCTAAAGACTGATAGGAGGGAAGGCTGGATTTCCTGTCTAAAGCTGCTGATCTCACACGCTATGAGAAGTGCTGAGTACCTGCTGCACAGAGCAAGACAGTTCCTGTTCAGGGCTGGTGCCAAAGCCGTGCTCCCCACGGAGGTTTCTGGGCCAGATTCAGTGTGGATGCAAACCACTAAACCCATGCCGATTAAAAATGGTCGGGCTGTGTGCACACCAATTCCCGCAGCTGTGGCGGGGGTTGGAAAGGCAAAGCTTGTGGTGCTTCCAGCCAACACAGGCCTTTCCAAAGCTTCATTTGACTCCCACCTGCCAGTTGCTTTTCCTGCTATGCTGCTTCTGTGGTGAGTGCAACTCTCCAGTGCTAACTTGTTGTGACTTCACCAGCATCCATTTCCAACATCACCAATACCTCCACTTACTACTGCTGCATTTGGCTAGAGAGATATTCAAATCCCACTCCTTTCACAGCAATCAGCTGAAATTAAAAGTGATTTATCTCTAAGTCTTGCCAAGAATGGGATACCAGGTTGTGCTGATGCACAGGTCTAGAAATAAGGCAGAGCCTTGCAGAGGGCTCAGCAGCCATCCAAACATTAGCAGGACTGAGTCATGGTTCTAGCTCTTTCACTGAATTGCTCTGCATCTGTGAGTAAATCAATTCATGTATATTTTCCTCATCTATAAAATGGGAACGGTCATATTTAGACACCTCAGGGAAGCTGTGAAGCTTGATTAGTTAATGCTAGTGCCTTGTCAGTTCTCATTATCATGGTATCCCCATGTTTATTGCTTTGAAATTGTAAAATGCTACTTACATGCTGAACATTATTATTCTAGATGAGGTGGAGCGACTTAATCCAGTTTCTCTGTAAATACCAAGGGCAGGGAGTTGACATTCCCAGTATTGGCTTTAGAGTGGGGTCTGCCCCACTTGTAGAAAAATCTCCCTGACATATAACAAAACTGATTTATTTCCAGATTCCAAATGTAGTTGCTCTTGAAACAGTTAGGCTGTAATTTTACTGGTTTACTTAATTCGGTATGTGTAATTAAACTTACCTGGGATAAACATAATTTAGACACAATGTTGGTTCCAGTGTAAGGGAAACAGAACAAGGTCCTTGAAAGACTTTCAAAACCTGTCAAGTCACTCAGAGGAAGGTGACTGTAGGCAGCTCAAAATGGGGGATGGCTGGCAGATTCATGGAGTGAAGAAATTTTAGATGCCCAGCCTCAAAAAAAAAAAAAAGATCTAATGACTAATCCAGTGAGTAATCTCCAGACCTTTCCCAGAACAGTCCTGCTTGTAACTAAGGAGTTTTGAGATGCTCAGCTTTTCCTGGGTTAAGAAAGAAGCTGACTGTCCACAGGAGCACAGCCTTGAACTTAGGGGCCATTAGAAAAGACCTGAGATGCTGCAAGTGGGACTGGGGGGCTGCCTGCACCCGTTCTCAGCCCAGCTTCTCCAGCAGCTGTGTCAGCTGAGCTGGGGGGCCTGGATAACCAAGGGCTGACAGTAGCCTGGAAGAGGCAGGCTGCTCTTCCCACTGCATTTCCACGGGGGCTAGGAAATGGCTTTACCCTTGGCATTCTGCAGGTATCGGTTTCACCTCCCAAGGCACCAGAAGAAGCACACCCCTGTACCTCAGCCTGATTCTCAGCTCAGAAATGTGCCCCCTCAGGGCTGGACACAGCCACACAATGACAGTGGCTGCTCACCTCTCTTTGTCACTAGTCCAGTTTGAACCAGCAGTGCAGAGGTAGAAAGAAAAGACCTGCTAGTACTGCTATTGACTCTGTCATCCATTGACTCCTCCAGCTGGTTCACTTTTACCAGCTCTCCCCAAACACCTGAGGCTCAGCTCCAGAGGTTCCCATGCTGGCAGGATATCAGTACAAGCTGCCACTGCTCCTTACAGTTATGCAGGAAGGATGCCATAGGCTTTGATAAACAGATCACGGTCTTGCCCAGAAGAACCTCTAGGTTCCTGTTCCCAGCTCCCCAAACAGCTCTGCCAACATACTTCTGCTTTTCCCTGAGTTTGAGATGAGGATCCTGCTGCAAACCACCTGCCTGTGGTGGAACGGCTGCGCCTGTGGAAGCACTGACTTGTTTTAAACCTGCGACCTGATGAAAATACAAGTAAATAGGCAATGGAGGAAGGCCTGCATTGGCAGGGAGACGGGCCAGCTGATTTATTCCTTCTTCTGCACTTAATAGCTTTCGAGGTTTGTGTTTCCCACACTCAGCCTTCCTGGTTCACCTTCATGTCTGAGCCTCATTTTCCTGCTGGGAAGAGAGGGATGTATGCCAGCAGCTCTGTCTGTCTGCCCCAGCCCCCAAGATACTGCCTGCCCTGCTAGATTGTGGCATCAGAGAAACCTAGCCACTAATCAAATAGATCAACAATCTGATTTGCAAGGTCCTCAGCACCCAACCACCCTGCCAGTTATCTGAGTGGCCATCTTTCCCTTGCCTCTTCCCAAGGGCCACTCCCAGCAAGGCAGACAAAATGGGGTAGCTCTGCTGGCAGCTGGATGACCCCACTTTATGCTCTGGGTGAGAGCAGAATCTGTCCCCAAGCCCCAAAATGTGGCAGGAAGGCTTTGATTTATACATCCAGACAAAGCCCCACAGGGAACGGCCTTATGGAAATAAAACCTATTATGCTTTACAATTAGAGAGGGAAAAAGCTGAGGGTTAAAATATGAAGTGGTCGAGCTATTAACCTTCTCATTTAGGATGAATGGTCACTAAATTACAGGGCACATCTCCTTCCTCCTCCTCCTCCAAAGAATGGGCCTTATGAAGAACAGCTGAGGGACCTGAGGGTATTTAGCCTGGAGAAAATGAGACTCAGTGAGGACCTCATCACTCTCTGCAACTACCAGAAAGGGAGTTGTAGCAAGGTGAGTGTAGGTCTCTTTTTCCAGGTAACAAATGATATGACAAGAGGAAATGGCCTCAAGTTGTACCTCAAGAGGTTTAGATTGGATATTAGGAAAAGATTGCTTCAGCAAAAGGGTTGTCAGACACTGGAACTGGCTGCCCAGGGAAGTGGTTGTGTCACCAACACTAGAGATATTCAGAAGACATGTAGATGTGGCACTAGGGACATGGCTTGGCAGTGCTGGGCAATGGATGGGCTTGATGATCATAAAGGTCTTTTCCAACCTAAATGACACTGGTCCTTTACGTGAACAAGCAATAAAGCATAATTAATCCTGCTCTGAAAACATGATCAAATACTGGCAGTGAGCCACAGCTGAGCCTGAGGGGGCTAAGAAACTTAAATCAGAGAATCAGCATATCAGGCAAATAGCAAATCCTCCCACCACCTCCTGTCACCACAAATTTTAGCCAATCCTGGTGGTTAAAAATGCCCTTGGTCGAGTTTGGGCACACACGCTCTGGGCACGTTGTGAGATGTAGTAAAGAAGTGCTCTCTCACCCATCTGGGGTGGGAGATTTATGGTGCACAGTTCTCCTTCTGATGCAGAGTCTCTGAACAGCCATCACAACTCTACCCTCATCTTTCCAAAGCAAGTGCTTTGTTCTACTGATTTTTCTTTCCCTTAAGAGAGGGTTACCATTTGTCTGAAGCAGCATCGTAGAAATCAAGTTGAAAGCAAAACCAAGCAAAACTTCATTTAGCAAAACATTCAGATACCATTACAACAGTGATCTTAAATATAAACCAAACTGACAACCAAAATTCCCCTGCAGCCTTTCCAACCCCAACTTTGAAGACCATTCTGGGGAAGATTAACAAGCAGAAAGAAAAGTAAAGATGATTCAAAATATAAGAGAAACCAGCCAAACAAATTCCTTTGATCCAGCTGAGAAAAAAATACAGGAAGGAAAGACCTAGCAAAAGTAGCATTTTTTTTTTTTTTTTACTGCTGTTTGTATCAGTGATCATCCTGCCTCAAGACACCAGTTCTGACAGGGGTGTCTTTTATGACAGGCTCCACCACTGGCCTTTTTTTGCTCCATATTTCCTCTTACCTGTGGGATGGGGGTCACAAAAAGGCAGAACTTCTCTGCAGTCCCAAGACTCAGTCAGAGTCAAAAAGTACTTTAAGCACTCCCCATCCTTTTCCTGCTGTTGGCTGCTGTGCCCCATGATGTTTCTTTTTAACGGAGAGAGAAGGACAGAGGCAGCTTTTATTTTCAGGATTTACCACTGCTCAGTGTTCTTCACCATCTCCTGTCTCCAGGCAGAGCAGTTACTCCTATCCCTCTCTTGTCCTTTCATAGCAAGGTGCCTTCTAATGGTTTAGCACCAATTTCCTGAAAATAATAAAGAACTTTACTGAACAAGGAACCACACACTTATTTCTATTCTAAAACTTACTCCACCTGCCCGTTTTGGGTGAATCCAGCCTGCAAGTGCCTTTACTTAAAGGCTACAAAGAGCTTGATTGATTTATCCCACATGTGTGTGTTTTATCTATCACCTTGGGCTCTACATTGGTGCTTCATACACAACCATAGCTGAAAAAAAATAGCTGATGTGAGAAAAACCTTGATGTAGAAGGACAGAAATAGTTGTGTGACAGCATGGGGTATAGTTCTGGTGTTCGCTTGTCCCTTATGCCATAACTTTAGCAAAAAACACGTCTAATTTTTTTAAATTAAGCTGGCAGCTGGATTTGCTTAGCTGTCTGAAGTTATGGCTATGAAACAGCAGATCGCTGTAAAGCCAAACTCTGTCACTGCAGCCATACCCATCGTGCCAGAGCCTCCCTCTCTCCCCACAAAGACATATTCCAGGAGACAACCAGTAAGGCACTCACAGCATGAGAACACCTAAAACTGCAGCGCTGTAACAAGTATTTGCTCCTCCCGAAGTTCCTCTCCAAATCGGAGCTGATAGCCAGCTCCCCGGGAGAGGAGCAGTGTCAGCGCATCCTCCCTCCCTGCAGGACATCCCTCCCGGCACCACCACTGTCACCACCCAAAGGCACCCAGCTCCTGGCTGGGGCCCTGCTGCCACAGAGGGGCTGGCACAGGGGACAAATCCGCCTCTCACCTCTTTATTCTGGAGCCTTGCGGGGGTTAATGCTCCCTCTCCCAGTTGCAGAGTGACCCAGGTGGGGCTAATGAGTGCTTGCCTCGCTTAGCTAATTAGAGACGCTGAGAGCAGCAGGCTGCAGTTCTGGAGATGGGGCACTTGCAGAGGGAATATAGAGTGTAGGGGTTTTATTTCTAGCCTTTTTTCCTTCTTCTTATGGTCAAGTAAAAACCTCTGGCAGGATAGCACAGCACAGAGGGGAAGGAGCAGAGGGATGAGGCTCCACAGCACCCTTCCTGCCCGCCCTCTTCTAATCTAAATTATTCTGTGGTATGAGAAGGAGGCAGTGGTAAAAGATAAGGAAGGCTGGGCCATTTGTTCCCGTTCAAAGATAGATTTCCAGTGTGTCCAAAGATAGATTTCCAAATCCTCCAAAGGCCAGCCTAAGCCTCCCCACTTCCACTCAAGCTGCGCATGATCTTGGTGGGGTCCAGCACAGCAAGCCACGGTGGCATGTGAAGCTCATGCATTCTGTGGGACACTTAGGACCCCAAACTGCTCTGCAGTCCGGCCGGGGAGGGTTTCAGCCTCCCCTCCTGGCCTGCGATGCCTCTTCCTCGCGAGGGGGGCTGCCCAAGGATGCTGAAGGAGCGCGTTCCCCCCCAAGAAATGTTGGGAGAAACTGAGGAAGCCCCATTACCGCTGCTGGGCTGGGCAGTCCTGCCCTGGCCCCTCCCATTTGCGCGTCCCAGAGGTTTTGCCGTTTGCCGGACAGACTGACAGACTGACAATGTGCACTGAGAGCCAGCGCTGCTGACTGCTGTTCCCACCAGGGCAGAGACTGGGGGTGGGGGGCAGCACTGGTGGGGGTTCTGTGGCATGGACGCTGCCCACTGAAGCTGAACCCCCTGCTTGGGGAGATTTGGGGTGCAGGAGGCAGGGTTAGGGGGTGATTGTCAGTCGGGGTGGTAATGGCCAGAGCTGTAAGGCTGCTCTTGGCCATCCCACGTGTGGCAGCGGGCTGGCCAGCACATGACAGTTCAAAGGGATCTGGATTTTATTACAACATCACCTCTCTCATAACACACCCAAGGAAAGCCTTTGGCTGATGATGAGCCTGCCCTGTGCTCACAGACTTGACCTCAAAAGGTTGTAGTCTGAGCTTACTTTTCCTTGCCTGCCCAGCCCTTTACATACAAATTTCAGCTGCTGCTGAAAGGTGCTTATTTTTCATCTCACTCTTGCAAGCTGCATTTCCCTTGCCTCTTTCTAGCTGTTATTTAGTTCCCTTCACATTGTTTTCCCCTGGCTTTTTCTTTCTTTCTTTCATAGGAAGCAGCACATCATTATGGCTGGTCTTTCTCTAGAGCTCTCCTAGCCGAGGTCATTACTTAGCCTGTGAGATCCAACAAGGTGGCTGTTTGTGTGGCGGCGAGACCTATGAAAAAGCAGCTAATCAATTCAGAAAATCATCTGGGTGGTAACCCCACTGTCATCTTATTTTCTTCCCTTCCACTTAGACATCAAACTGGCTGAAGAGGACTCTGGGGAATGAGGCAGGCACTGAGAGCTGCTCCTCTGCAGACACATCTGTGTCTTTCATCAGCAGGGCTCAGGGAGTACCACTAACCAGAGAGGGAAAAAATCTCTTTGGAGCTGAGAGGCTGGCGGTCTCCATCCTCTTGCTCTGAAGAGACCCTGCCCAGTGGGGAAGCAATCGTTTGAAAAGTGGCTAATGCACTAACACTGTTTGGCAGGAACTGTCACAGAACAGGCAGAATTGGGGGAGGACAGGGATGAAACACACAGCAAAGAGGGTGGCGTTAAGCTACGCTACTGAGCAGACCCTGGTTGCAAAAACGGCCTGCAGTGGCTAAGTGGAACAACAATTGCAATAACACATGCAAATGGCCTTCTGGTAAAGGAACTTACTAATGGTTGCACTTTGTTTTCCCTCAGTCTTCCTCTGGTTTGTGTCTTTGGGGACTGTATCAGAACAGGGAACGCTCGGAGCCATAAAGCCTTTACCACTGCCACTTCTGGTCATTAGAAACAGAGAGGCGCACAGCACCTCATGCTCTGGGACTCTGTGGAGTCACTCAGACAAGATAAGTCATATCAGAAAGGCATTCTCTATCTCAGAGCTAGCCCTCTGAAGAGGGAGTGTGCATGTGCACGCATCATAGAGTCACAGAATCATTTGTGTTGGGAGGGGCCTTTCAAGGTTGTTTAGTTCCAACTGCCCTGCAATGAGAAGGGAGATCTCCAACTACACCATATTGCTCAGAGCCCAATCCAACCTGACCTTGAATGTTTCCAGGGATGGGGAATCCATAATTTCTATGTGCAGCCTGTTCCAGTGTTTCACCACCTTCATCATAAAAAATTTGTTCCTTATTATCTAGCCTAAATCTAGCCCCTATTAGTTTAAAACCAGTACCGCTTGTCCTATCGCAACACACCCTGCTAAAAAATGTGCCCCATCTTTCTTATAAAACCTATTTCAGTACTAAAAGGCTGCAGTAACTTCTCCCAAGAGCCTTCTTCAGGCTGAATAATCCCAGTTCTGTCTTTCCTCAGAGGAGAGGAGCTCTGTCCCTCTGATCATCTTGCACAGCCCTCAGGGTGTGGGACTCATTCCACCAAGTCTCACTGCCATCAGTAGCCCCACTCTGGGAACTGGCCAGAGCTTCCAGCCCAAGGCACTCCACCCCCAGCCTCCCAAACCCTTTTGCATCCTGTGAGGGACTGGGGAGGGTGTTGGGGGCAGAGTGGGACATGGGGAGACCTACATGCCTGGGAGACCCTAACCAGAGGGCCAGAGCCAGCAACCCCAGAGCCCTTATATCGACAAGAATACACAGCATTTGGTCCCCACATCCTAAGAAAGGTGGGGAAGGAAGAAGGGGATTTTATACTCCTTTGGGTATTATTATATGAATATATATCATTATGAAATTATTTAAATCATGTAGGTTGCTGTTCTGTTTTACTTACATGCAAGATGTCATTAAGTGAATGTCTTTTCCCTGAAGCAAGGAATGCTCTCATAGCCAGGCTTTCCTTATTTTCTGCCCACAGTGCAGTAGTTCTACATTTATTTATCAAAAATACTGAACCTTCTGCAAAGGTTTTCTGTAAGTTCAGAATGGGAGAACAGCCTGCCTTTGAGGTTTCCTTCCTTCTGCAAGGTTAAGTCACATCGTCAGGTTTCCTTTTAGAAAGCCAACAAACCGTGTTAGAAGAAAATGAAAAATCTTTAATGGAGAAGCCTTGCACTCAAGAGAACACACAACACTGACCCAGTTCAATTCTTTGGCTCATTTTCTGCAGTGACAAAGACAAGACAACTATGCACCCTTTTTTCCTGTTAGAAGCAAACTCTGATGCTCTTCACAGCCAGACAACTTTGTCAAAGGATCTCAGAGATAAATGAAAGGCTTTAATGTTTGTGAGGAGTGAATTAGTGCAAACAAATTCCTTGAAACTACAGTTTTAAAAACACCCCACCTCAAATAGAGGGAGAAAGCAGGAAGTTCAACTATCTTTAAAGACAATGCCTTTCTACAGAGCAAGTTCTGTATAAAATGAAGATGTATATTTGCTTCCTTTGGTGTCTCCAGGACTTAAAATAAAATAAAGCTTTTATCCTATTATATTTTAAACCATTACTGACAGCAGAAAAACAGGCCTTGCCTTATTTCCTCCATTCTACCAACATGAAAGTTCTACCCATGGATTTGGCCAGCAGTCTGGAAAATGTCAAGGTTAGGAAAGGCTGAGCTTCATTTTCTTTTCACAGATCCGAGTAATGAATTGTTCATTTAAAAGTATTGTTCTAGCTTGAAAAGCGAGTCTGTAGTGCTGGCATCATAGGGTTCCACATCTGTCTCTCAGTTGCTCTGGACTACGTTTACACAATTTAATAAATAGGGAGGGTTTTTTCTATGTTTTGCAACCCTGCAAACTGAACAGGAGGCCTGAGGCTTTAGGAGGGTTTTCTTCTTCATATGCACTCCCCAACATGGCAGATTTTGCTCACTAACACTTTATATCAGTCTCCTACACTGGTGTTGCTATTGCAAGAAGATTGGACAAACCCAAAGTGCAGGAAGGGTAAGAGTATCAAGAACTTACTTTCGACACTAGACAGAGCACTTACTTATAATTCTAAATGCAAATGGGAAGCAGCACCCCACAGTATAAACAAAAGCAGAGTTGAGTCCCCAGACAGAGCTGAGCCAAAGTCTTCTTTGTGGTTGCAGCTTGATAAAACTCCATGAAAGAATGAGCAGCTCAAAAAGATTTGCTGGGAACTCATCTCTGTGTTCCATTGTGTGAAAACCAGAGATATTCAATTACATTAGAAATCATATGAGGGCAATTGAAGGCAATCCCTTTTCACACTGTGCACATTTACCTATGGAATGTGCTTCTGCTGTGTGTGATGGTGCCCAGGGGTCTCAGCAGGATTCAGAAAAGAGTTCAGCAGGTCTCAAACATTTTTATAGGCAATATTAAAAGCTATAATTAAAGTAACAGAGGCTGCTAGTGATGTAAGCTCTGCTTGCCAAAGCTGAATTCAGTCTTTGCCAGTGGAGTTTGGGAGGTGTTTCATCAGTAGGGATGTTCTTCTGCTCCTACATACTGAAGATTTTTGTGTCCCTGCCCATGATGCTGATCCCTGGAAAAACAAAGACCTAGAGGAAAGTTAGTTAGTCTTATCTAACCCAAACAATTTTTTCTGTTTCTATGTAAACTGCTGAGCATTGAATATGCCCACTGTAATCCTGACCAGTCCTGGGGGCAATGCAAGGTTAGAGGGGTGGCTCCAGGGTGGTGTCTGCAGAGTCCTGACTCCAGTAAGGGCTCGTGTTAGGCACTTATTAAAAAGGTGCAAAAAAATCCTCTGCCTTAAACAAAAGTCTTGGGGCAGTGAGTTCCACAGCTTATCCTACTTAGGCAGGAAGCAGACAAGCAAATTTTCCTCTTATTAATTTCTCCCTGAGGTTGATTTCACTGGCTATGCTGCAGCAGTGGTGTTTCCACAGAGAAAGCTCCTAAATGTTTCCTCTAAAAGCGTTTTACCCTCCTGAACATCCCTGCAGGTTGCGTGCTATGTGCACGTACCCACTGCAGTCGCTGTGGGGCTGCCAGCAGAGTGACACAATTCCCCTGGCCTGTGACAGAGACTGAGGACTTACAAGCACCCAAAAAGGGCCCAGCCTGGTGTCTGCCTGATTGTATGAGAACAACTGGAGTTAAACCAGCGCATCCACACTCTCGGTGGTGCTCACACAAGCCATGGCCCGTGGCAAGTGCTGCCGAGTACAGCGGAGGAGTGAAGGGGGAGAAGAGCAGCCCCCGGCCGCAGCAGGACCTCAGGGGAAGCACCAGGGTGGCAGCCTAAGCAAACCCAACAGCATGTGTCAGCCTGCTTCAGCCAGGTGTATTTAGTTTCCTGCCAAGGTTTTCCCTCGTTTCCTGGCCACTGCACACAGCTTGACCGACCCTGTGGCCGCTGTGGGGCTGGAGCCTTGTGGGAGGAGGGTACAGCCACAGAGAGGAAGTGCTGAGCATCCCTGGGGTGGCCGCACGTGGGATTTGGAGGGGGATGTATGGGAGGTGGGGAGCAGGTGGCACAGTGCTGAGCTGCTCAGCTGTTGTGTGGCTGGAGAGGGACGGACGCAGCTGGGTGAGGGAAGGAAAGGGCTCAAGGTCTGGCAGTCTCTCTGCTTTACAGGTCTGCAGCCGGCAAAGGAGCAGCAGAAAGTGATCCGGCTGGGACGCAGGGCTGTGTTTTGATCCCGTGAGGGGCAATGCCGTGAAGTGCCCTCAAAGGGGTGGGATGTGCACACCCAGGGTCCGTGACAGCCTCACCCCAGGGCCCGTGCTGCTTTATGCTGGGGCGAGTAGCCTGCCAGCAGCCCCTGCTGTGTGCCAGCAGGGGCCTTGGCAGTGCTCCCTGAGGCATAGATTTATATCTGCTCATGCAAATAACCTGGAAGTGTCCCCCGGAGTGGGACAGCTGGTCCCCAGCAGCGCTTTGGGGAGCATTCTTTATGTGCCCGTGTAAGTACCCTGGCAATCTCTTTTGGGGCTCGCCAGCAGGGGCCCTGGCAGAGGCCAGGAGGCAGTGGCTCAGTGGCTGAAGCCATGCCAGCTGAAGCTTTCCAACAGCAAAGCTTTCTTCTGCCCTGAACAAAGAACCAGTGTGGCCAGCGTTATTGATTTGTTTCGTGACTTGCTACTTTTAGCGTGGCAGGAAAAGACCAAGAGGAGTTTTAATTTGTCCAAATGGTTTTAGACAAGGTTAATACAACTCATCGATAAATGGGGTTTTTCATTAAGTTTTAATTACCATGTCATTTCAACAGGCTGGGCATGCATAGTCGTGGTGTTTGATTTTTTCATTTAAGGGGCCTCCTCAGCAAAGTTGGCGGTGTTTGGTTTTTTTTCATTTAAGGTGTGCTTCCCTGAGTTCAGTGATTAATTTCCATTGTGGACCTAGGAGCTGCTAGGCTGCTGGAGAGCCTGACTGCCTCAGTGAATTCCCTTTGGCCCTCACCCTGTGCTGAGAATTAAAGCTTTACCTCAGTGCGGGGATGGGTGATGCTGGGACAGTGGCAAGAGGAGGCTGGCCAGCAGTTTCAGAGACATTAAGATGCCCACAGACTAAATGCAGTCATTGGACCTTCTTTCTTCACACTACTGGAGGTGGACCCTTTCAACAAGCTGCAGCCTGGCTGTGTCTCACTGCCTGTGCCACAGCCCTTCATATCTCTTATAAAGCCTGATTTCTGCTACTGTAGTGGAGCCTTGCTGGAGAGAAGCTGGCTGCAGAATTTAGACTAAAATCTCTGAAACTAGCATGCTGTTTTACCTTGATACGTCATCATCTTGGTCCAGAAAGGGTGCTGGTGACTGCTAGCCTGCTCTTTCTCCTCAGGGACTGGTAAGGATGGCACGAACGCTGAGTGTTTCATCTTTCCTGTTGTCTCCCAGAGGTGGGCTTTGAACACCTGAGAGAAGCAGACAGGATCTGGTTCAGGTCAACTCATAGCAGGGTGAATAAACAGAAAATACCAGAACCACTGGTTAGTTAGTAGCTCAGTTTGGCTGATAGTTCTCCCTCCCCAGAGTGAAAACATGAATACTGTTTTAGCTTAAGAAGGTCTGTGCACACACTTATCACCCCTGAGACAGTGTTCCTTCCTGTGCACTGCACGGATTCCTGTCCCCAGTTCTGTTTCAAAACTTCATTAAAACAGTTATTTTCAAACAGTTTACAATTTCACTATTTGCTCCCTTTCTTAACAACAACTTTCCACATCCTTTCCATATAATCATTGTAAGAGTGGAGAGTTTCACTGCCGCAGAAGGCAGAGGGTTGCCTGGTAAAGATATTTTGCTTTAAAATGCCCACTGCTGTTACCATCAGCATTGGAGGAGCTGTGGTGCTCCAGCCTGGAGATTGGCAGAGATTATATTCATCCCTTGCACCTGTACCTGCCTTCAGAAGACTCACACAGCATGGTAGCCAGTGTCGGGGCTCTGAGAGCATCCCCTGGGGGTTTGACTCCCTGGCTTCAGGGCTGACCTGGATAATCACACAAGTGTCTGATGTCGAAGAGAGCTCTTCAAGAAAGCTCTGCTAAAAAGCCCCAGTGAGGGCCTGTTCTACTGCTCACTAGCTGAGGCTTCTGTCCTTGCTCCCCGGCTGGGCTACCTTGCAGCTAAAGCTGTGCCAGGCACCCTGTTTATATGGACCTTGGCCTGTGGACTTCAATCCCTGAGCTGACCTTGGATCTGACTTGCCTGGCAGTCACTGGACTGTCACTGAACCCGATTGCCATCACCAGACCTGCTCTGCTGTTCTTGCTTGTGGGACTGTGCCTCTGCCAGTGTGGCCACTGCCCCACGCCTGCCTTCTGCCACCCTCAGCTCCAGGCTCACCATCCTCCATGGAGCCAGCCCTCTCAGCTGACACGCTGATTGATGCCTGCATCCCTGATACTGGCTGTGATTTTGCCTGCGTTGTCACCGACAGAGTGAAACCACAGAGGGAAATAGTCACCCTGGGTCTGCAGAGGAAGTATTGATCAGGCAGGATAGAAAGGAAGAAGCCCTCCCATGTTATAATGCAAAGCAGCAATGGGCAGCAGGATTTCTGCAAGGATGTGCCATGTACCAAAACCTTAATATGTGCTAGAGCAGTGAGGGGTATTCCACAAGCTGAAGGAGGCCACAGGAAAGGGGAATTTCAGACAGATGGTGATAATGGCTCCCCGGGGCTCCTAACATGTCACTCTGGAGGGGGCTGTGCTAGGCGTGGATTGGGATCCCAGGGTGAGCTGGAGGAGGTGGCCTCTGCAGCCCTGCAGGCTCCCACAGCAAACCTCGCAGCAGCAGCACACTCACACCAGAACCACTCTCAGGGCTGACAGTGAGGTTCAAGAGACAAGGCTTGCTCACCAACACTAAAAGAAGGTGGACTTGAGCTATTTGTTCCCAGGATGCGCTGAAAAGTAGTTGCATTCTCATGGCTACCCAAAGACACAGGCTGTTTGGGTCGAAGACCCCAGAAGCCTTCTTGCAGTCTGTGCCTGTGCCTCCCTTTGTGAGCTCAGTGATCACATTGCAGCTTGTCTCTGAAGGTCTTGAGAAAGTGGCATTGACTGCGTGCTCCATGCCCTGTCACCACATTAGGGTGGGCGCCCTGAGGATCTGGCTGCTTGCTGTGGTTCTTTAGGGGAAGAGCATCTCTTGGGGAGAAGCAGCAATTGAGCTGAAGGCAGGATTGTACCTCTCACTACCTGCAGGGTAAGGCTGGGAGGTGCCAGGGGACAAGAGTGTTATGGGCTGGGCTGAAATGACTCCGAAGAACAGGATGAACAAGTCTAGGCATGCCAGAAATGCCCCAAGCTTTGTCTGTAATGATCACAAGAGGCTGGGCTCTGCTGCTCAGTGTGTACCCTGGGCAGCTGACTGGTGCTGGGATCAGCACCTTTCACCTTGCTTTAAACTCTGTTGCTCAGGTGTTGCTACAGCTGAGAGCAATACAAATCCCTGCAGAGTAAACCCAGAGGAGCTGGGTAGTGCTTGGGGGAATGAGGTTTTGCTGGCAGGGGTGCTGGTGCTGACTGGCTCAAAGCCAGTGTCTGCATTTGTGGCATGGTATAGGAGGTAGCTTTAAAGGGAACCAGGCAGAAGCCTTGTTTTGACATCTCAAGGCTTTAATAAAGTTTGGAGGTTTGCCTAGGCAGGGTGAAGCTTGGCTACTAGACAGGCACTTTTGGCCAGTCATGTTTTAACCCCAATGTTCCTCACTACTATTAATTTTTTAGTATAAACCCATTCTAAATGCTGATTTGCTTGTGCAATGCACAGGAGGAAAAGAAACTGTACAGAGTGGGGTGACTTCTGAGCAGCTGAAGGTTGAGTGTATCTGCTGATGTGCTCCCCAGTCTCTGCTCTTCTCTCTTCCAAAGCATTTCTGGAGCCTTAGATATAAGATAGAGCCATAGCTCTGGGATGCAGTGTAAAATGTCTCTTCTGGTGAGACTTCTATGAGAGGCCAGGGTGAGCGAGAGAGAGAGAAACACAGTGCAGTGTCACTGCAAGGCCTTGTACCTCTTACTGACTGGGCTTGAACTCTCTGTGATGGTGGAGCCGTGTGTCTGATGCAGACACAGAGAAATGGAGAGGCAGTGAGACGAGGACATGGTTGACAAGGACACACAGGATGTCCTGGCAGAGGTCATGGGGATGCTCACAGCTGCAGAGTGACCGCAGATGAACTCAGATCCCCTGTGCCAAGGTGTGATGGACCTCAGGGGCAGAGGTGAGAGGATTGGGGCAGAGATGTGGTTGGCTTTAGGTTCTGGTTTGGGAAGTCAGGCGGGCAAAGTAGGAGGCTGAGAGGGGGGAGGATGTTTATATGGAATATAGCTCCTAGGAACAGGAATTTTGCCTGCTTTTATGCTAGGGCAAATCTCTCCAAAACCACATTAACTAATCCCTGTGAGCCACCACAGCCTGGTGATAGATAGACACCATAGGTCAGGCAGGAAACCTGATGTGACTAATGCAAAAAGCAAGGAAACACTTCCCGTGATAGCACTGGGCTTCTAGCTTCCCTAAAGCCATCTTCCAGAGAGAGAGAAAGTCAAGTACACTTGCTAATCCAGGATGTTTTGGTTGCCTAGTTTGCTCTCATTTTTTCCCTAGTGGGTAGGAGAGGAAAAGAACACAAGAACACAAATAATAAACTTGAGGCTCTGGGAATCTTTGCGCAGAAAACTTGGTGACAGCTTGGGACCTGCCCTAGATGGCACTGGGCCCCTTTTCCAAACACCCAAGGCTCTCAGCTCGTGCCCTGGGAGCCCTTGGCAGCCTGCTGTTTGCCCCCAAAACAATGGGGTGTTAAAACACACCAGCTCACTTGGTTTTGTGCTTCTCCTTCCCAGACCTCCACTGTGGAGTGACAGCAGCAGGGAATTGGGGTGGGCACAGGTGGAGGATTGGAAGGAAAAAGTGCAGTTTCACTCATTTATTTGCATGCTAAGCTCAGCTGCAGCACAGTGACAGCCTGGCGTGTGTGCTGGCTGCTGAGCCCCTCTCGTTAGAGGGCAAATGCTGACGGAGTTATTAGGCTCCTGGAGCTCTGAGCCCTGCTATTGTGAGCACACCTTGAACTTTTGCAGGTGTGCTGAGAACAGCCCAAAGCTCCTTGTCTCGATTGATGGTCAGAGGAATTCATGGCTATTATATTTGGGAGCCAGGCAATGATTGCAAATCAATGACTCCACTCCCAGAGTGATCCATCATTAACCTGGGAATTTAGCTCTTTCCCTGGCTCTCTCCATCAGCAGCTCCCATTCCTGTAGCATCTCAAGTGTCTTACTCATTTTAAATCAGTGGATAGCTGTGGATGTAGCTGAGGAGGAGTGGAAGGACAAATGTACCGAGACATGGTTGGGCAGCTAAGGGAAGGAAGGGTTTTTGAAGGCGGATGGAGCACCCTGAGGGTGAGCAGAGCTTGGCTGTAGACTGGGGAGCAATGCTGCCAGCAAGACCCGGGGCCCACCAGTGTTGTCTCTGCTGCAGGGCTCCCACTCATGTCCCTGCTGGGCTGGGAAATGGTCCATGTTTTTGCCTGGCTGGGCGCAAAGTGGGGTGTGAAGGAATAAAAATACTAACCTCTGCCCAGCCAGACCAAAGCAGGGGTTATTTAGCAGTCCAGCGGGGAGGTTCTAATCATTGCAAATATCACAGCACAGTCTACTCTTAGTAATAATAATAAGAAGAGATTATTATTATTATTATTAAAAGTAGCACTTAGCACTGTTACATGTTCTTAGCATTTTGCAGGCATTAACCAGAGACTGGGACTGCTTCAGAGCAGGGACTGGCCCTGTGGCCTCACTCAGGCCCAGCAGAAAGGCAGGGACTCTCCACAGCCTGCCCTCTTTCACCTGTGCACCTGCCCAGCTCTGGCTGTTTTCCTGCCCCTTGTCCCACCTCATGGTTTTCCTCTCTGAACTGGACTATGCCTCTTACACAGACCTGCTTTACAACAACAGCCATCCAGCTGCTGACCCAGGGACCGTGGCTATTTCCCCAGCAAATACAGCAAATAATCATCACAGCTAGGCAGGGAATTGGTTCCATTTCACAAATGAGGCAGCTGGCACAGAAAGAATAGCTAACCGGTGAGCTAGGAACACATTTCCCAGCTCCAGAATTCACTTCCCAGCCTTATGGTGATATTTCCAGAGAAGAGTTTAGATTACAGCATGTTCAGAGAGGCTGGGAAGCTGAAAGTCATCCCCGCTCTTCGTGCTCTCAGAAACGCTCCTTGGTTTGGGTTTGGCTCACACAAAAATGGGTTGCCCACATGGAAAACACAGCCAGGCCTGCATCACCCTGAGGTCTTGCCTCTGCTGGATTTACCACTGTCACTTTTGCTATCACCTGCACACACTGCCAGGCTTTATCCTGAGCTGGGAGCTGCAGTGGCACGCAGCAGGCTGAGCCCCCCCACAGAGGCCGCAGCAGAAGGATGGACTCTGCAGGCTGCTGAGCTGAAAGATGAAGGGAGAAACACACATCTGCACGCCTGTTGCTGCTGCTGCCGTTGCCTCTGCAGTCCTTCCCCCTTCCTGCACCCCCACGGCTGCCCACGCTCCCCTTTGCATGGCTGCTGCAAGGAACGGGATGGTGGGAGCTGACAGAGCTGTGGCCACAGCAGGGGAGATGCAGGAGGGAGAGGTGGGGAAACAGCTGGAACTGGTCCCTATCACCTCCAAGAAGCTCGAGAGGTTTGAAGGAAGCCAGTTCACACATGGAACTGAAACTGAGGCAAGGGGAACTGACTATGAGCACGAAGCGCTGGCCACCGGCTATTTAAAGCTTCAAATGCATCTGAGGTACAGCTGGGCACGAAGAATGGGCATGCCTGCAGCTTGCACAGACACAGCCAGGGCAGGGGCTTTGAAACGCTGCTGGGTACAGCTGCAGCAGCTGAGCGGTCAGCAGGGACCAGGAACCACCCCAGAAACCAAGGAAAAGCTGTTTGATGAAGGAGCAGGGCACATCTGGCACCCCTATCAGCCCTGGCTAAACAACACGGGGGACCAGAGCCAGGGAGTTGAAGACTTTTCCAGAGGCCAGTCAAGACTAGACTGCAATCCAGGAACTGCAATCGTGCTCCTGTGGACAGACACAGACCTCATGGGAAAACCTCCAAACAGGCTACTTGGTTCTCAAGAAGGATTCAAGCAAGCTGATAGATGTTTTGGTGTGGAAATGACAGCTGTAACATTCCTTGTTAGTCCTTTAGACAGGGCAAGTTTTCCTGTACCATACCTCAGTTCCCAGGGAGGTCTGAAGCTGAGGTTTTGGCTGACTGCAGGCACTAGATGAACCCAATCCTACCCCCCGCATGGGGTTCCTGTCTGGTGGCATCCACAGCCTGGCTTAGGTTGTCCTCTTCTCCCTCTTTCCACCATTCATGTCCAGACAGATCTGCCCTAAATGCATCTGTGGTCTTATTTCACCAGGATTTTTTATTTTCAGAGCATGTACCACATATTACTAGAGAGCAAAATATCTCAAACACCTTCTTATTTCTTAGCCCAACCCTTGCAACATCTGCACAAAATTCTCCTGACAATGCCTGCAGTTGTTTATGTGCAAAAGTCCCATCAAAGGAGTGTTTTAGCACTGTGCTTTGGTTTTGTTTTTCAAATGTGATTTGACAGGATGAGCCACTGTAAATCTCTGAGGCCCTCTGGCAGGCATTTCCAAGACCCCTGCCTGGCTGTAAGCTCTTTGAGGTCCCCCACACAGCATTTTAAACCCCCCCCCCCCCTCAGTGCCCCACGGTGGGAACCTGTGTCTAGCACCCAATTGCTCACTACAGAGACACTTTTCTGACTGCCTGGGCTGAATTTGGTTTTATGGAACTAACACTAGGCTTTACTACTAGAAGAAAATTAGAGCAATTCCCTTCCTTCACTTACATTGCTCCCTTGAAGGTATTTGGAGGCGGAACTCTTGTCCCTACTGAACGATCCCTTTTCACTCCACATGTTTCCCTCCTCATACCTCTCACTCTTGAGTTGCTTTCATCAAACAATAGTGGCTGCTGAGCATATTTGGGTCATCTTTCCACTCCTCTGATCTCCCTTTGGGAGCAGGATCATCTAGAGGCCCAAAGAATACCCCACCCTGCTGAGGGGCAGGCAAGAGGGCACAGCCACCCTCTGGACAGAGCCTAGAGAGTATTGGGGGTCCCTGACTGATCCCTGCACGGATGCTGGGACTGATCTTAGTGACAGGAGAGAGCAAAGGGACCAGGAAAGGAGGAAAAGCTGGTAGGTGTCAGCTGGGACAGTCAGGAAGGGGAGGGTGGGTGGCCTGAACACCCTGCTTTCAGTCTGCTGTTGTAGTGCCAGCTAATGAAATTTAACATACTATTGACCAGACTCTACTGCCTCTGCCTCAGAAACAATCTTTGTGACTGCTGTGAGTCGTTTTCAATAGTTCTTAACATAAAAGATTTTTTTAAATTAATATTTAAAATGATTAAATTTTTCAACCAAATTAAACCAAAAGGACTTTGCTCTCCCCGGAAGCTGTTAATGTAACATCTGTTTTAAATAGTTTAAAACTCAGTCCATTGAACTGTGCAAAATAAAACGCTGAAATTACTGTATTCATTGTGATTTTTTTTTAAAAAAAGTCCATCCCTTCTCCACCTGACTTATTCCCAGGCTGGAGCTTAGCCCTGTGTGTCTCAGAGCTGGATCGATGCCTGCCCCATTCACAAGGCTGGCAGAGACTGGGCAGGATCATTTAAAGGTACTCGCACAAATCGCTGTTTTCTCGGATGTGAAAGCATTAGCGGGCGGAGTTTGCAGTGCCGCTGGCGTTAAACGCGCGGTGCTCCCTATCAGATTAGATATCCAAGCCCGTGTGTATTCCCGGGACAGCCTGAGGAGGGTTTAAGAGCTTCCCTGTACCAGGAATGCACACCCAAGCCCTTCTCCCAGGAGGTTTAAAAGCTGCATGTGTGTGCCAGGGTACTCGGCACAGACAAGCAAGCCCCTGATGGCCTCGCTGGCAGGCAGTGATGGGCTAAGAGCCCACCCTGTGCAGGATCTAGGGGGTTCCCTTGAGCCACCCCGCTTTTTTAGCGGCCCAGCTCCCGGCTCCGCTCCCGCCAGCCGCTGCCCGTGTCCCACTTTCTCATAACCTCCCCTTGCCTCCTCCTCCTCCTTATGTATTCATGAACAGTCCAGCTGGGGAGAAATAAAGGCTGGGCGAGTCGGGGCGGCAGCACAGGAAGAGGAACTCGCTCGGCACGGCCGGGACGGATCCCGCTGTTCATCCGTGCTGGGACAGCGCTGGATGCCGAGCGGGACCCGCTCCCCGCTCTCCTGGGCGGCGGCTGCGTGAGCTCCGGATGCACGGAGGAGGAGAGTTCACAGTAAGTGAGTCAGTCTCACCACGGATCACACTTTCTTTAGGATGCTTCCCTTTCTAAGCTCAGAGCCAAGGCCTGATACGGGGCTGCATCCACCCCTGCGCCACTTGCTCCCCCAGCATGCCTGGGACCCCCCAAAGGGGCTGGGATGTCCTCGTGGACCCACAGGTGCAGGAGAGGCGGGAAGCAGAAGACACATGCACAAGCAGGGCCTTTCTGTGTAATTCACATAGGATTATTTCAAAATGTTGAGCCCTTCTCCAGCCAGTTTTGCTCTGGAGGGTCACTAAAGCCTGGCACTGAAGGATTATATTGCAGTTCTGCTTTTTGGGGGGAGGGAGAGCTCTCAGGGTTCACACGTGCCTGTCTCCTGTGATCTCTTACTACTCCCATGGTCTCGCTTCCATCATCTTTCTCTTGGGTTTACAAGGAAAGGACACACTTCTGTTACTGCAGAGGAAGCCTTGGGGTTTTCTGCCTGTAAATTAACCCTGCTGATAGCTGGAATATACTAAAAGGGTGCAACAGGATCTTCTGTCAACTGGAGGGAATCAGGATCTGATTAGCTCAAGCCAAGCCCTTTACTTGGACATTTTCAGCACAGTCAGCACCCCTAATTCAATGAGGGCTCCATCCCAGCTTGCAAGCAGTCCTGATCCCACCAATCCCCCATTCTAAGGCTAGACCTTTGCCTTACTCCATGATGTGCCGCCAGTCTGATCCAAGGAGCAGTATCTCTCCGCCCTACCCAGCCTTGCTGTGTGTAATCAGCAACCATAGCCCTAAAGTCAGGGGACACTGGTACCAGGTACTCCTCCCAGTGCCGAGCATCCCATTAACCCACCCCTCCTGCAGGATGGGCCAACAACTCCATATCCCACAGCTAAGGTATCACCTCCTGACCTCTGCTAATGCTTCAGTCTTCTCTCCCTGTCAAGGCGCAGCTCTAAGATGAAACCTCCATCTGGGCAAGGTGTAAGGCTGGCATGCCTTCTCCTGAGCTTGGTTTCCCTGTGCCTTCCTGCCCCTCTGTGGAAGGACCGGGACTCCCTGATGCAGGAGGAGAAAGCCCGTCAGACAGGGGGCAACTTGGTGCTGAGTAGGCAGGAGCAGCAGCTCAGTACAAGGCTCGTAAACCTCAAGAAGAAGGAAGTGGAAGCAGCCATAGCTACAGGACAGTTTCCTCCAAGCATGCACTTCTTCCGAGCAAAAAGCCTCATTGATCAGAGCACGGTGTTCAGCATCTTGAAGCGCATGCCGAAAGGTAGGCTTGGTTTAAGGATTCTCATCTTACTCATCTTTCCTCACCTTTTGCTCTCTCTCCATGGCTGAGCCAGGAAAAAAAACAAGATGTGGGAGACAAGCTTGTGAGAGCTGTAAATTGTGTTCATTGGGCTCCAGGAAAAGTTCCCTGACTCCGAGCTCAGGGTGGGGTAGGGGGAGAGAGGAAGAGGGGGATGGATTGGATGAATACACATTTCCAGCAATTGTGGCTTTTGGTTTAACTTACAATATGGATCCTTAAGTCTTTCAAGAGTGGAGAAGGGGCAGAGGAAGCAAAGACAGCAAGACATAACAGACATCCACATTTCCTCAGCATGTTCCAGCCAGGGCCTCTTTTTTCCACGTACACATCCCACAAACAGGCTGCCAACCTTATCTTATTCTATATCTTAGCCAAAAGTGTTGTATCCCCCAAAAAGCGTTTCTGCAGGGGGTTCTGTAGCAGACCTGGAAATCTACCAGAAAGTCTGGGGCACTAGAGGAGGAAGGGACTACCTCTGACACTGGAAGTTTCTTTGCTTGTTGTGTACAAGTCAAAGCCTGTGTACTTCCAGCTTACAAAAGGGAGAGAGAGCAACTTTTTACATGGGCAGGTAGTGACAGGACCAGGAGGAACAGTATTGAACTAAAAGAGGAGAGATTTAGATGAGATGTTAGTAAAAGTCTTTACTCAGAGGGCAGCAAGGCACTGGCACAGGTTGCCCAGAGAAGCTGTGGATGCCCCATCCCTGGAAGTGTTCGAGGCCAGATTGGATGGGGCCCTGAGCAACCTTCCCAAGTTCTCTCTCCCAGTCTCTGCTGTGGGATGCAGATCCCTGACTTGCACCATCCTAACCTGTTACCATAAACAATTAGCATGTCAGAAATGTCATTATCCTTTCATGGCTGAATTGAACAGTTAGGAATCTAAAAGTACTCCCCTTTTCACCTCCAGTATCATTGATACCAAGTGGGAGTCAAAACAAATAATTAACACTTTTCAATCCAAGCGATGTTAAAATGGGTTCTTGGAATCTTTGCAAGGGCTGTAAGCTTTTAGGGCCAAGATCACATCCTTGTAGCTGTTTGAGTAGCACTTGATCAGAGCCCCTGGGAGTTCCTGTTGTTTCCAGCACTATTGTAATTCCTGTTGCTGCACACAGAGGGAAAAAGGTGACATTGCCAGCCAGAGGAGGGTCAGACAGCAGCAGCATGCCCAGACTGGTGCACCAGTTCTGCTGAGAGCAGCAACCACAGCTCCTCAGCACCCCTACAGCCAGACCCTCTGCAGTGGGAGATCGTAGATATTAGAGTCTCTATTAGATTAGTCCACTATAATTTATAGTCTTGAACTTAATCTAATGTCAAACACATACCAGTCTTGTGTGTTGTTCTTGCTATTCATGTTCTCCCTTTAGCCCTAAGGGCATCAAAGCTATTTTGACTAAGAGGTCTCCCCTAGACTAATAAAACACATATCTAGGACTTCAGCTCTCACAGTATCTTCCCTTTACAAAGGTGAAGCTTAGTTCAAGCACCAATAACATCAGGAGTCTTTGGAAAAGGAGAGATTACAGCAAAATGAAATGATAAGGAAGGTGAGCCTACAGAGGATGCTTCCTGTGCCAGGAAGACTGGCAGTTGCCAACATACTGCACAATAACAGAGTGTCCCAGAGGCCCTTCGTGCTGGCCAGCAGCAGATGTACAATGTAAGTGAGCATGCTTTTGATAAGGCAGAGATTTAAATTGTGCTTCTGCATCTGAGTGCAATTTCCCAGTGTAACATGGTCTGGGATTTTGGTGTATGCCAGAGTTTCAGAGAGCTGAAAGAAGAGACACAGACCAGACACAAAAATTGAAGCTGGGATCCAAACAGCTTAGACACAGAGCTTTGCTTCAGGTGTGCTAGTCAGCCAGCATGCTCTGCAAACTGCTGCCTACTGCGTGAGTTCCTCTTTAAATCAGTGGGGCCCGAGCCAACTCACAGCAATGTCTGTCTGAAAGACCTTTAATAACTTGGAGCATTTTCCATCCCAGTGGAGAAGCAGAGCTCCCTATTGATTTCCCCCCTCCCCGTGCTCCAAGGGAGCTGTCACACTTTGCCTGCCCAGTGTCTGATGTGGAGGGGGCCACACGCTCCAGCCTGGGGGAGGCAGAGCAGCCACACAGTCCTGGCTGGGAGAGATCACTCACAGCCTTCTAGAAGCATTTCCAGGTGCCCCTGGATGGGCAAACAAACTATCACCACATTAAACCTTGCTTCCCAGCTGCCTGGACTCATCACGATGTCGCTGTCCTCCACCAGGCGCTGTCCTGCACCTGCACGACTTCGCCATGCTGAGTGTGGGCTGGCTGGTGCACAATGCCTCCTACCTCCCCAACTGCTACATCTGCTTCACCCGCGCCGGTTCCGTGCGCTTCCGCTTCTCCAGCCCGCGCCCGCCGCGCCTGCTACCAGCCCAGTGCTCCCCGTGGGTGCTACTGGAGACCTACCGGAGACAGCTCAGCAATGTCACCGAGTTCGACAGAGGGTGAGTGAAGAGGGGCTCCGGGCCTGCTGGTGTTCCATGGCAGCGTTGGATCATCCTGGTCCAGCTTTCCCGTTGGTGTGCTGCTCTGGAAGTGAGGAACTCCATTTTAGGGCTGTGCATGTGAAAAAGCAAATAGCAATAAAAGAGCTTGAAGGCTGCTGCATTAAGTACACCAGACCATAAAAACTGAATTATTCTGTGCACACCCACTCTGACCCTCTGCACAGGCATGCTGAGGACAGTGGCCTAAGTAGATTTGTGAGACCTGTCCCCCCCTCTCCTCAGCACCCAGGCTGGATAGACTCTCAGAGTGGGACAGGGCTGCATGGTGCCTCATCCAGTGAGGTAGCCAAAGCTTGGATGAGGAAGCCAGGTAGCTGATGGACAGGCTCTCCCCAACAGCAGAAAAGTCATTTGCAAAGTCATTGCTTTGATTCAGAGCAAGAAGTTGGGCAAACTACTTATGTTAATTACTGCACTAGCAAAAACCCGCTCAAACTTCCCAAAATAAAACCCAACCCCCCCTCTCCCTCCAAACACCAAACTTGTTTTCTGAGGACTGCCTTTGAAGCCTCACTGGCACACATCACCCAGAAGCATGAGGCACTCATTCCCAACAGGACGCTCAGGCACCAGGAGCTGTGGCTCGCCCTCCTCGGCACTGGCAGAGCCAAGGAATCCCATGCACAGAACCCCTGCCTGGCAGGGCTCTTTCCTCTCCAACACCCTCCTGCTAACAGAGGTGCTGCCCTTACAGACAAGGCCTCCTGCAGCTGTCCAGGAGCTCCGATGGCTCCCCAGGGCATCACTCACCCTCTTGCAGGAGCTCCCCTCCCTGCAGGCAGCTCCTGCCCTTGCTGTTGGCAGCCTTTTATCAGGCCCGGGCTGTTCTGAACCACCTAGCATTTAATCACTTACAGGTGGCTGGGAAGAGTCTGGCTCCCCCTCCGGCCAGTGGTGACGGGAAGAGGGAATGCTATCTCCCCATCCAGGGGCCATTGATCCCGGGACAAAGCCCTGCTGAAAAGGCCAAGAGGAAGCGTGGTGTGTGGGGGGCTGGAGAGAGCACGCTAAATAATGCATGAAGTCAGACACTGAGCGATGAGGACAAAGGAAAATATTGAGTAGCCATCCATTCAGAGGGCACTGCTGTCTGTGCCGCTCCAGGGGCTGGGGTCCTGCAGAAAAAAATAGTGTGGGGTGTCATGTAATGACAGACAGTATTGCCATGCCAACACACGAGGAGAGGGCTGGATTAAGGCAATGCAGATGACTCTAATTCCAGCATTTGCTAAGTGAAACTTGGTGGGGTTTATTGTAGTGCTCTTCAGTGAGGTTGTGTGCTCTTAGATAGAGACCTTTTAACTCGTAGTGAGCTGGTAACCCCTCCATGTGGAAACCGTCTGGGCTCTATGCCCTGCAGATCTGACAAGAAGGTTGGGTTGGGAATCTGAGGAGGTTCCAGACTTGTGGCATGGTATTGCCTTCCCTCCCCAAAAGCAACAATGGGCAGGACAGAGGGGTCTAACTCTCCAGGGCATCCACCATCCCTCTCTTACGGAAGTCCAAAAGGGAAGGAGAAAGTAATGCCAGACCCTGGGCTCTTGACCTGTTATATCCTGAGGCTCAACTGCCCTGCCACGTGATGGATGAAATAAGATCCAGTGAGAAGTCACTTATCTCTGTCTTCCAAAGAGAAAACTGGTTCCCCATTAGCTCCCTTCCATTTCTGCTGGGAGTGATGAGGAAGGAAAGTTGACAGCACCAGCTCCCTTCAACCACGCCAGGAGACCCATAAATAATGTGCAGGAGATTGGATTTTGAAACAGCTTCAGTTCCTTAAAGCCCAAGCAATCACACAGGGCACTTAGAACTGTTTCAGGAACAACCCTTCATTGCACCTGTTTTCTGTGGTGTTTCCATGGCATGATGTTGCTTTCTGGCAGAGGCTAAAGGCCAGGGCATCCTGTACACCTGGGTGACTGGAGCTGTGCATCGTGTGGTTCCCTCTGCTCCTTTGTGGAAACACTTCTTTTCAGAGTCAGTATTGCCACATTCCTCTTCCTTTGTATTCGTCTGACAAAATTTAGCAGCCACAAATCGGAGCAGAACTTCAGAGTGGCAGGGACACAAGACAGAGCCCCACTGCAAGGGTCTCCCCAAATGTGGACGGGACACCAAGGCAGAGGCCAATGAAGTGATTTTCCTCAGCAAACATGTGCCTGAGCCAAGTATAAACCTGGATCTCTCACATCCTGGGTGCTCACTTACCCATTTGAGTGTGTTGTCCTTCATTTCCTGCCCTTCCATACTCATCACCACGAAATCACAGAGGAGTCATTGCGCATAATGTGCAAACCCACCAACAACAGCCACATGGAGGCACTTCCCCTCCTATTTTCGTCTAATCCCTCGGTACTAGTCTAGGGGTTAGGAATGCTTTTGGCCGTCTGGAAATAGGTCTCTAGCCAGGAATAGGCCCCAATCTGTTCTGCTTCTCAGTTGCTGGAAACTCTCCCAGTCTCTTGAACATGTGCATCCCAGGCTACCTCTATCCTGCACTCCTCTCTGCCCTTGAGCACTGACAAGCTGAGAGAAAGCAGATGTCAGAGGAAAGAACGGATGGATAGCTGGGTGGTTTCAAAGGAAGTGTCGAGGGAATATGGCAGCAGGGAAGGGCTCTCATGCAAGACAGGGTGGATCAGCAAATGTGAAGGAACAATGGAAATGTTTCTGAGAAGCTGCACCTCTTTCACCTTACAGCATTTCTGACCAGGAAGGGGTGGAAGAAAGGGGAATCTGCATGATTTTTGCTGTTTGCATTTTTAGGTACATATACGTGTGTGCATGTGTGTTTGTGTTTTGGAAGGGACTCTTTTTGTTTCCCTCAAGAGAAGGTCTAATCATTCCTATTCCAAACACACATCTCATGGGCCAAGACCCTGGAGTATTGTGTTACTGGTAAGCTTCCAAAAGGATGCTGTTAGGAGAGCCAGGAGACCACAGGCCAAGGGAGAGCAAAAGGAAGGGAATTTTGCTTTCATACTCAAAAGGAAAAACAATCCTCACTTATTTTCTTCACTATCAAATACAATATAGGAGAATGTCATTCTTTCGCTCAAGAGGCAACGTAATGGCTGCCATCTCTAAAGCAAGAGCATGCCCCCAGATATTTGGGGAAGCATTCCAGATATTTGTAAAATACCACCACAAACCCCCTGCCAGCAGCCCAAGGATTGAGGCTGTGCCCAGCAGAGCTCTGTATCACCAGGATGAAGTCATCTGTGAGGGAGCTGACACCACGGCCGAGACTGCAGGGAACTCCCCTGGGCGCTGGCGGCTGCCCGGGCTGCCATCACCTTCTCCTCCGTGTCCTCTGATTGCCTTATCTCACAGAAAAATAGGGCAGAGTGTGCATTATGAGGGGGAAAAAAGGAATAAAAATCCACCACAGAAACAAAGCACTCCGCTCCCTCTACAAGTCTCCCCTTGGGGAGAAGAAGAGGGGATGAGAGCGAGCGAGAGAAAGCGAATGAACCACATGTGACAGATGTTAGTCACACTATTTAATGCACCACTGGAAGACATTTAGATACTACGGTGAGGAAAGGGGCATAATTACCCATCGAGAACAGAAAAAGAAGCAGGAAAAAGAACCCCTTCAAAAACAAGGCAACAAAACCTTTCACTTCTGTATTATATAGCACAGGAAAGGAAAACGGGGGGAAAAACCCAGGAAAAGAGAAAGCAAACCCACAGCTGAAAATAAATAATCCTTGGCTGGTCATTTTAGCTGTGCCCCTTTGGGCATATGCATTGCAATAGCATTGTTCAGTGCATATATGACATGACATGGAAGGCTATTTGTAGTCTGCACCTGATCACTGGCAAAGGCCCATTCCAGAAAAGAAGCAAAAAAATGTATTTATGAAGCTTTGCTTCATCTGCATGAGCTACTGATGGCAAAAGCCCACGAACCCTTAGGAGATTATCTGGTTATCAAGGATGGATCACTGTTATGCAATAAATCTTCAACAGTTGTAAGGATCAATAATCAGTCTCAAAGGGAAGGGGATTATAAAGAGAAGTACAATTTGATTTATGTGCTTTTAGGAGCAGGGTGCTGTGGGGATTTATTGCTGTTTCCAGCCCAGGAGCACGGGCTAAGTAAACAACTACGAGTTTGCACAGCCGGATTTAAAGGAAGGCAGCAGAGCCCTGCGTGCTCTCCTTGCTGGAAGAGCCGAGTTCTCACAGGACGGGGAGAGAAAGCGGTGGGAGCCCGGCTCACCACCCACCCTTATCTAAAACCGAGCTGCCTGGAGCGGCGAGAACGGGCTTGCACGGCCTTTTGATCCACAGGGAGGTTTTTCCCCCAGCGCCGCTGGGAACAGCTCCGCTCGGCTCCCGGCTCCGGGCAGGTGCTCTCCGCTGGCGTACGGAGCCGGAGCGAAGCTGCCCTTCGGCCACGAGGGAAGTGGAAAAATCTCTTTTCCCCGGCTCTTCCCACACGAAACCTCCCCGAGGAGCAGCAGCACACCCCTTCCGCCGGCGGCTGCCCCCCGCCCCGCAGCTCGGGCAGCTGGAGCAGCGTCTCCGGGATGCTCCTGGCTCTGGCATTCCTGGTTTCTAGGGTGATGCTGTGGTGTCTCCCACTGCTGCGTGCTCCTCGCTGCCCGCCCCTTCCATGGTCCAGCTCGGTCTTCTCTGGTTGCATGGATTACTGAACAGTAGCTGGGGTTGCCCAGTGTCCTGTGATAATGGCACCAAAGCCCCTATTGTAATGCATGGGGAAGGCAGAGCCCGAGTTGCTGTGGAAACCTTAACTCTGAATTTTCCTGGCTGTTGAGCTTTTAAAGTCTCATCCTTAACAGCAGTAGCATCTCTTTACATACGAGTTTGCTTCTAAAATTGTCCCTGGCAAAGAAATTAACAGAGTGAGGAAGAAACGAAACTGCAGCCCCTGGAAGAGAATCCTTAGAGAGTGAAACAGCAGGCAAATCCTGGGGGAATGAGCTCTGTTTTATGGGCAGGATGGAGGGATTCAAAAGGCATATCTGCCCAGGATGTCTCAGTTTATGAATTTGGACCAGGTCACATTTTACATCTGCAGGGGGGCTGTGGGGGTTTAATTCCATCCACAGAAGTGTCCTGGATGAAGATAATAAGATCACAAGTCAAAGCCACACCTCCCATATAACAGAGCAGAGCTCTGCACGAGGATGGGGGCCAAGACATCAAACAGGAAACGTTATTAAAGATCAGTAGCTGTTACTGAGGGAAACAATATACTCAGATGAAAGCTGAAGCATGGCTGAAGGTATTTCTATCTGAACCTGTTTAGCCCTTGACACGAGATAAGCACCAGGCCTGGCCAGACTGGTGAGCCCACCTGCCAGCAAGAAAACAGACCTATAGGGTTGCTGTGATGGCTTCCATTTGTCCACCCAGGAATTAATCCCCCCTGCATTGCCATTTAGACTTTGCCCACTGATAGGAGAAATTTATTATGAACTACTCTTCAGGTGGAGGAAGGAGGGTTGTTGCCAGAGGCAAGGCTTCAGGTGGGATGAAGGCTATCAGCTTGCCTGAGGATGGTGGTGTGGCACAGATGCTCACCCTGTCCTATATGCAAGCTGTCACCCACAATTAGACAGTCTTGCAATTTACTGTCTCCCTTAAGCTCTGCTTGATAAAACTACCCACTGTCTCTCTGGATTTCTGAAAGAGGCTTACATGTCAGATGAGTGTATGGAGGAAATAAATACGTTTCCATCACACTAAGGAAAAGCCAGGACTGAGATTCGTATCAGCTGTTTCCCTGAAGTAGCTATCAGCAAGGCAGGCAGGGCAGGTGCTGAACAGAGGGCCAAGTGTTCTAATATTTTACGTGCATTAAAGATTCTTGGGAAAATATCTTGTCTGCAGGAGCAATGCGCATGCCTGCTTTCAGATCAGGGATACCCTGGGTAGCAGAGTGTAACTGATATAAAAGCACCCTACTTGCTTTTGTAACTCAATTCCTCCTCAAGGTTTTGCCCTTGAAGAAGGGAGGGCAGGTTTTAAACACCTACTCCCACCCTGCTTACAGCGCAACGTGTATCATATGAATTCCGTGCCAGCCGTTAGAGGAGTAAATATAGGTGGCAGAAAAACGAGCTGAGTGCTTCCCAGTTGCACCAGTCGCTGTTATGCCTGTTGTTTTGCAGTGCCAACAGGCTCTGTTTGTTCTCCTCATTCCTTCTTTCCTCCCTTTTCTACAGCTTGCTGAGAAACCTGACCCTGGTGACAGATGCCCCCGAGCTGGCCTACCCCTCTCAGACTTTCATTTGGAAAAGATTTGAAGAAATCTTTCTCATTGCCTCTGGACTTATCTGCTATGCACCTGTCTTCAAGGCCTACTTCTACCAGGGGCTGCTGGAGCTCTATGAAGATAACATACAGTACGTTGAGATAAGAGCTATCCTGCCTGCGGTACGTGGGGTTTGGCTTCTCTAGTAGGCTTTTAAACCCCTATTTCTCCATAATTTTCTCAAGCCCTATCTTGAATTTATAGTTTTTGGATGTTTGCATACCTGCCCTTCTAAACATGCTGGAAAACCTTGATCATATTCAAAAGTCTTTCTTGGAGATTTGCATAGGCAAGGACTGGAAAGTGAGAGATTCTTTGTTCTTAATGGCTAAGGGTGATACCTGCTATGACATTGGCACAAAACTACATTGTGCAGTCAGACTGGGAGCCGCGTCAAAACCTGGCTCATTGGGAAGATGTAGTTCAGTTTTGTCTGCACCAGAATCACCTCTTCTGTGGCAGCTATTCTGAACAAATTTCCTGTCCTGAATAGAGACTTATTCTGGAATAGTTATGTTATGCTTATTTCAGAATGATTACCCTGAATAGGCAAGTCTATCAATGGACGAAACACAAACTTCCACAATTTGCGGACAACCTAAAATTTTGGCTGTATGCAGTATGAACTGCTCCTTTCATTGCCACTAACACCAAAATCTGCTGGTGATGGTTCAGGCCTTTCTCCCTGCATGTCACCCAGAGCTGGTCAGGTTGTCCTACAAACCCACTCTGTCCTAGAAGACCACACCACTGCAGGTGTTCCCACTTTCCCAGTGACAGTTTTGTCACTGCAGACACACCTTTCCTTACAATTCCATACAATTCTCCAGCCCAGATCCACGCAGGGCTCCGTGGGGGTGGGAGTTCTGTCAGAGGGGCAGATGCCTTACCCAAACAATCAGACTGAGCTGCTGGTCCTCATCTACATTCGTGTTCTTAGCATTCTATTACAAGGGGACTGCACCTGCTGTTTGAGGTCCCTCTGGCAGCACCTGAAGGACCAGGTGGTGCTGGTTAGTGTCTGGGAATGCTGTTGGCCCCACGGCAACCTGCAGATGCAGCAGCAATGCTGATGTCCCACTGGTGTCCCAGCTCCTGAGCATGCCTGCCAGCAGCTTCCTTAGATCACCGCCCTTCCGTGCCATGGCTAGTGGGCTCCAGCTGGCTGCAGAGGAATTTCTGTGCTCCAGCAACCACTGCTGCTGCTGGACAGGCCTCCACAGCCACCCCTGCAAGCAGACAGGCAGGTGCTGTGACAAATTTGGAGGCTGATCTGGCTTTGTCCCAAAAGTTGGGGCTGCTGACCCTGCCCTGTTGCAGCTTGGGCTGGACCCACAGCAAAATAGGGCTCAGTGTCAGGGCTGTAGGTCACCAGTCTATTGTGCCTAAGAGGAGTACGATGTATTGCAAAGGGGGGGGGGGGGGAAAGGGATGTGGAGAAGTCCACAAAGCTTACATGTACCTTACTTTGCTGGGGGTTGCCATGAGCCAGTTGCTCTGAACTCAGCCACCACCTGTCTTTGGGGTACCTGGAAAGAAAAAATAACAGCAATGTCAAAATGCCTGTGCTGTGAGGCAGCACGAGTGCTGGCATCCCTTCAGGCCACACAGGTTTCCAGGCCAAGAGTATCTGCCACGATACAAGTGCGTGGGCCTGACTGGAAAATACCCTGCCTTTACCATCAGCCCTTAGACATGGTTGTAACTCCTTTTGAAGAGAGGCTTGGCAGGGCAGATTTGCTTCCCATCCAGCTCCCAATGCTGGCAGCAGCCGTGGGAGCCTGCAGAGCCCTGGGGCTCGCCCACAGCCAGCAGCTCACAGGCTCCTGCAGCCTGGGCACCACAGCAGGGAATGCCAGGAGCTGCAGCCACACTGGGATGGAGGGCACCGTGGGCAGGGAAGGGACAGCTCGGCTGAAGCTGGAATGAGAGGGCAGGGAAATGGGGAAAGCCAAGGTGAGCAGGGTGTGACAGGAATAGCGAGATGCTCGTGTGGCTGGAGAGCCTCCAAAAGGCTCGGACCACAGCGCTGACACTGCAAAAGCTCTCCTTGCAGCAGAGCCTGCCAGCAGCGGCCCCTGAGGTAAAGTAAATGAAAACTGGGATTTAGTGCGAAACGGCAAACATTGTGGAAAAGCCCCCTAAGCCCAGCTGTGTTTGCAGATTCAGCTGTGTAAAGTCTCACATTCCCATGGGCTGCAGCTGGGGAAAATTCCCTCTGAGCATCTGCAGCTGCCGCACGACTGCTGGTGCCTGCAAGGGGGTCACTACATGGTGACGGGATACGGGGCTCTGCAAGGGGCATCCTTGCAAGGGACAGCAGCAGAGAGGAAATCAGGGGGTGAAGTGGAACAGTTGGAGGCTGCAGGAGAAAGGTGACAGAGAAAAGAATGGTGAGAAGGGTGAGAGGAGAACTGATGGAGTGGTTCCAGCCACTGTCTGTGAGCGACTCAAGGCAGGGCTGTGATGGGTCGGTATCAATTGGGAGCATTCAGTGTCTCCAGCCCTGCTGAAATCAGGGCAAAAGCCCTGAGAGCAGCCCTGATAGTGAGGAACCTCCAGAGCAAGCTGATGAGACAGAGCATGCCAAAAGGACTCTTTTCCCCAGTTTGCAGGCAGAGAACTGGGGAAGCATGGCAAGACTAAATGACTGACTCAAGGTCATGAAGCAAACCTCTGGCAGAGGGGAGAAGAAGCCCAGCTCAGCTGGTAGCTTATGGAGCTCAGCCATAGCATGCCTTGGGGCTGCTTAGGCTGACAGACTGCCACTGCAAGGCACAGAGCACGTGTGAGCTGCCAGACAGCTGGACAAAACACTCCAGCATTTGATACAGACAGCAGTAAGAGGTCACGGTCTCCTCCGGGTACTCAAGGGCGCTTGCTTGCCTTGTCTGAACATGGAGAAACTCGTATCACACAGGAGGGAGGAAAACCACTCCTTGGTTCTTGCCAGCTGGTAAGGGCTTGAAGAAGAAAATGTTCTGCACACGTTTAACTGCTTTTGTTTACCTGCCCTGTTCTCAGGACCGCAGCGCTTCGCTTCTCCCAAGGTTTTTGTCAGTTCATCTCTCCCACCCTTCAGTCAAACACCTCTCCTAACTACTGCCTGTTATGTGCTTTTCGTGCTGCAGGTGTACGAGCTGGATGGCACCCAGCACAACAAATCATGGTCTGTGGCAACCTACCGGGAAGTGACCAGGCGGTTCGTGAAGGAACACCCAGACTTTCTTGGAGTCAAGATTATATTTGCAGCGCACAGGTAGAGGCTGAGCAGGGTGAAGAGTGGCTGTGGCTGCGATGGGGGCAGGCAGAGGGAGGACCAGGCTGGAGTGCCACATTTGGTTGGCAATGTCCACATACACCACCAGACCCAGGGTGTTGACTCCTGAAACATTCCCTGGCATGTGTGAAAGACTGAGGGTGAGAACTCATCTATCTAAGCCTGCGTACGTGCAAAGCGAGCATGGAGAGCTCGTGGTGCACGCCAGAGGAGCCCTGGGAGTGGGAATGAGCCAGGGCAGGGCTGCCTGTGTGCGTGTCCAAGCCGTGCCTGCTCTCCTCCCGGGCCTGGACGCACTCCCCCTCCCTGCAGCAGTGACAGCAGTGCCCGAGTATGGGCACTCGGTGTCACATAGGCCCCCGTGGGACCCTGCAGACGCTGCTCCCCGGCAGCCTGTGTACGGTATGTTCATGCTGCTACCCAGGCACAAGGCTGCTCTCCAAGTCAACCAGATGCCATGGAGTCGTGTGAGGTGATCCTCAGCAAGTAGAGCAGACCTCTCAGCAGCACTTACTCACTCTGGTTTGGCACAATGCCCTTTCCAGTTCAGAGCTGGCTTGCCTCTCTGGCCAGCTTGGGTATGGACACAAAACGCACCAAGAAGTTTAACTCTGATAGGGTTGGAAGAGACCTAAATGTAAAAGTCTCTTGAAATGCAGTTACTGTCTCACCTCCCAAAAGAACAGTCAAGAAGAAAGAAAAAAAATTAAACATTTTCTCTCAACACTGTTGTGTTCCCTTCCCTGCTTAGTAAATGAGAAAGCCAGTGAGTTAGACAAGTGACAGCAGGGTCTAGCTAGGCATTTCCTGGTCATTCATGGGTTTCCTTCCATAATATCAATTTTCTACTGCTGTTACTCTAGAGACCTGAAGCTGTTGTCAGATTCAGGAGCAACTTGCATTTTGGAAATACCCCTAGGGGCCCTATTTCACAACTCAAACCCTGAGAAGGCAGGCCCATGGGAGTCAGCTCCTGCAGCGCTTTCTCTCTCTTGCTCTCTAGGATGCTGAATGTTTCCCAGATTAAAGAAGCCATCGTCACTGCCATGGCACTCAGAGCCCGCTTCCCAGACACCCTGGCAGGCTTCGACCTGGTAACCATATTTCTTCTGGGGCTTCACACTCACCCCTGGTGATACAGTTACATATTTACCATGGCATATGTTGTGTACCAGAGCCAGAACCTCTGCTGCTGTACTGAAATCAGTGTTAATGAATTGCAAATCCTCCAGATAAGGATTTTGTTCAGGGTAATTGACAAAATCTCCTGGAAGAATCAGCTCCCTACCCCACAGCATTGTAATTTCAGCACAGCTGGCGCCTCATTTATATAGAGCTGAAAGTCCCACCATCTTCCCAAAAATACCTTTCTGCTTTCCCTCAGGTTGGTGATGAGGATGAAGGTCATTCTTTGTGGGACTTGAAGGATGCCCTGACCATCCCACAATCCATGGGGGTCAACTTGCCATTCTTCTTCCATGCTGGGGAGACCGGTAAGCGTGAGGACTCAAGGCTCGTTATTGCTTGCAGAGGCAGGACTGAAGTCTTGCGAAAAGCAGAAGCAGCAAGCCTGGCTTGCTTGCTGGCTGTATCAAGAGGATGTGTAGCCACAGTAAATCTCATCCTAATGCACAGGCTTCTCCCTAATAATTGTTACCTCTCCTCATTGGCAATTAATGGAGTCCAGCATAATTAGCTCAGCTGTAAGAGCAGTACTGTAAACATCTAAAGCCAGGTGAGATGAGTATCTCTGTGCTGGGAAGTATCCTGGGCAGATTTAGATCCCTGTTTACTGAAAATGAAAATGGAAATTCTGAGCATGTAGTTTGAGAAGTTGTAATTCCTCACAGCACTGCAGTGGCTCTTACCTGTCTCTGCTCAGACTGGCAGGGCACCTCTGTAGACAATAACGTGCTGGATGCACTGCTACTGAACACCAGCAGGATTGGCCATGGACTCGCTCTCATCAAACACCCTGTAGCCAAAAGTTTGTCTCTGAAGAGGGATATTCCTGTAGAAGTCTGTCCCATCTCCAACCAGGTATGTTGTTCAGAGCTCAGGTCTTGTGGCTGGGTCACTGAAAAAGGGTTTACCATGGCTGTAGGGTACCTACAAGTTTTGATGCACACAGGCTGGCTGAGTTTCCCTTGCACCACCTTGTACTGCAGTTAGCTATGTAGACATGTAAGGCTTGTAATGCCAGTCAGCAAAAAAATAATTTAAATTCCTACCCAGAGGAGCTTGGGAAGGCAGTCCTCCCTGGTGGAGATGAGGCCCAGAGCCACAGAGGTGTTTTAAGAGACGTAATTGAAAATACTTCAAAGCTAGGAGGGCCAGAGGCTGAGAAGCTGGGATTGTAACTGGAAGTCATTGGTTTTGTAGAATTCATAACCAGTGGGAACTCTTTTGCAGCACATTAGTGTTATGCCATTGTCCCCTGGGTGCAGCAGAAAGGATACTTTGGGGTGGAGATTTACTGGTGAGAGCCTTATGGGAGAGAACACTGATACCAGCTCCTCATGCCTCCAGCTAAGTACCACAGCAAATGTGTAACCAAAAGACAATTCCTGAACTGCTCACAGTCAAATTGTTCTAAATAAGCACAAGTTATTCACCCTGCTGGCCTTGACTGGGGTGATTATTTAAGAAATTAATCTCTTTGTATACTAAGTGGAGACAAGCTGGTTCCTCCTGCAGCAGTTCAGAGCAGAACAGGCTCTGAACAGCCCTCTGGAGGCTGTCCCTTGCTGACTACTGCCCTGACAGGTGTGCAGTGCGACACAGCTGCAGCTATAACCTGGCTTGGTGCTGTTTCCCACCCTTCCCCGCCCAGGTCCTGCTGCTGGTAGCTGACTTGAGGAGTCACCCTGCAGCTGATCTCATGGCACAAGGGCACCCCATCGTGATCAGCCCCGATGACCCCCCTATCTTTGGGGCAAAGGGAGTCTCCTATGACTTCTACGAGGTGTTCATGGCCGTCGGAGGGATGAATGCTGACCTGAGGACCCTAAAACAACTTGCACTCAACTCCATAAAGTAAGTTCATCACCTCTCTCACCTAGTCATGGTAATCATAAGGCGGCTATCAGCTTGCTCCCCTTGCTTGCATTTGGGTTTTGGCCCCAGAGTCTCCTCTGCCACATGAACCAGGCTTCTGTTAATCCAAAATCTCCCCTAAAGGCAGGACACAGGGACCCCAGAGGCTCCTCTGCCTGTGCTCTCAAGTGCTTTTCTCTTACTCCATGTCTCAGTGTATTCCTTCTTTTCCATCTTTTGTGACCTTGCCTCCACCACCTGGTTCTGGGTTTGAGAGAAATCATATGTCTTTGTACCACTTGTCTATTTCTGCCAAAATTTCCCTTGCTGCAGTGTTTGCCGTGACTCATCTGAGAAACACAGGAAAACAATTAGAATTTAGTTTGGGTGTGTTTAACCACTTTTTCTAATAACTGGACAGCTCTGAATGTCCAAAAATAGTTTGGATAGGACACCCAGGGTCTTCCTGCACATTCCTTGGCTCTTGCCTGTCCGCCAAATCCTTTACACCATGTTACTCTGTGTGGTGCAGGCATGTCCTGCAAGGGTTAATCTCCTGCTGCCTCCTGCCTTTTCCTTTTGGTGCTGCTCTTGAAATAGCTGTCCCCTGTCTCCTGTCTGATACTGGCTTTTCTCTTCCTCACAGATACAGTGCCATGCTACCGGACAAGAAAGTCAAGGCCAAAGAGGTCTGGCAGAAAAAATGGGACCAATTTGTGGCTGACCTCTCTCATAGCTTTCTAAGGGAGCTGTAGGGAGGACAGGGCTCATCTCAGAAGGCATTTGGCAAGCTAGGGCGAGCCAGACTGATTACTGAGAGGGAGACTGCTTCTTCCATGTGACCTGAGCAGATGAATGGATGTCAAAGTCTAACCTGGCAGTGGGCGACTCTGGTAAGCCAGGCTTAATGGGCTTAAAGCTAAGAATGAGCTGCACTATCCTGTGAAAGTCATGGACTGGAGGTAAAAGGGAGCAGTGAGCCTTTATAGCAACCACGAGAAATCACCCTGCTTAAAAGAGTCAAAACAATGAAAAATTGCCAATGACCAAATCCTGACATACTTATTCAGGAAAAACATGCCTTCCAATTAGAGTCAGCAGGAGATTGCCAACATGAAGACCTCTGAATTTTGCCTTATCATTACAAAATGCAGACCTTGTCCGGAAACAGCTAAGACAAACATCCAACCATTTGGGCCACTGACCTTCAAGAGAGCAAGGACTGAAAATTACTCTTGTTATGTTTAACCCTGGGCCTGCTGCCAAAACAGCACTGCTGGGTCTAAGAACCAGTCATAGGTCTGATGTCTGCTATTTCAGGACCTACCATGGCTGGAAACAAGCTGGTGGAACTTGCTCCCAGAACATTTAAGCCTGGTTGCACAGTGATCATAAAGCCACAAGAGAGGTGCCTCAGTTGCCAGCAGTTTTTTAAATAAAAAGTCTTTTCCTGTCCTCTGGTCAAAAGGAAGACAAAACATATTTCAGGTTAAGTCAAAAACATCCTGGCTTCCCAGACCCAGCTTGATCAAAACTAACCCCCTGCACAAGGCCATGTTAACACAGACATTTATAGGAAACACCTTTTGGTTTCAGGGGGTTCCACTACCAGCCTTTGTTGCCCAACTCATCATTGCAAATGTGGCCTTATTCAGCCTGTTAGAGAGATTTTCACCTTAGCAGAGAGCTGCTGTGGATATCCACAGTGCTCATCTGGACCTCTGTGGTTTCCAACTCCTTGGCAAAAAAACCCCCAACAAATAAACTACACAAGAAATAGTCTCTAGACAAGCAGATTCCCTTTCTTAACATCATCAAAAATATCAGGAGGAGAACTAGTTGCAGAGAGACTAAAAAAAAAAAAGAAAAAAGAAATCTTAATCAGGTTACTAAATAAATTCAGAAAAGTCCTTCAGCACACATACCCCAAGCATGCAGCCAGGATCAAACAGCATCTTTCCCTGACTTCAGTACAGTGATGCTGGTTTGCATCAGCCAAGGGAGAATTGACAAAACTTCCTACTGAAAGATGTCTCCCTCCTCTGAACCACAGACTTGCAAAGACTGTAGTTTCCTAATCTGGCCAGCCTAGGCCAATTGGTTCTTTTCATGCTTTCTGTTAATTGTCTCAAGCTGCATGGCCATAGTGTTTATTTCCACTGACCTTAGCTAGAACACCTTAGCAGGAGGCAAACACACTTATTACAGAAGTGGCTCAAGCTGCACAGCCTGTGTGCCCCGTGTTAAATTGTGCACAGTTCACAGGCTGCAACTTCACCTCTGGTTATCCCAAAGGGGGAAAAAAAAACCAAAACAACCAAACCAAACACACTACAGACCCCATCATAGAACAGAAATAAAATCACAATAAACTTCTGAAGGTGTGTGCACTGCAGAAGGCAGCAACACAAACCACAGAAATTAAAAAGGGAGAACCCAGCCACACCCCTCAATAACCAGGGAGGGGGATTGAAGTAATGTTGAACCCAGTCACACCCCCACCCCTTCTCAACCACAGCTCTCTCTACTCCAGCTCTCTCTGCCCACGCCCCCAACATCTTCCTCTGAAGCATCCTGATACTTTTTCTGCAGACTGACCTTTCCTGGGCCTTGATGCAGCTTTGGTCCTGGGAGGAGCTTTGTACGGGAGGAGTAGCCAGAGTAGAGCTACCCTCCCTCCTCCATGGCTGTTGCATTCAGAGCTCAGACTAAAGTCCCCTGGGCTGGCTTTGGTCATGGCCAGGTTATAAGTGCTGACTTGGGACATGCCTCACTGATAATGCTGCTGAGGAGAAGTGCTGTGAACAAGCAGAATGGCTGCTAACCAGTGAGCCAAAGCCATGTCCCTCTCTGCAACCTGATCTTTCAGCTTTGCTGTATGTGGGTGGATGAAGATCTTTATTTGCCATGAGTTGATTCTCCCTTAAATAAGCCTCTTTGCTGCCAAGGTGAAGCTAATCATTACAGAGTCATGGTGGGAGGAGCTGAGCTCCTCAACACAGAGGTTGACCCATGCCCCTTCCTTTTCTTTCAGCTCTTCCTGATCTCTTGAGGTGATCTCTTGAGGTCCTGAGCCATTTTTTGGTTACCTGTAGTCCTCCTTTCTCCTCCTTACCTGCAATAGGTGCAGGGCTAGATCTTCCATTTGCCAAATGTTTGCTGGAACCAGTTTACCTGTGGTGTCCGGTTTGTTTTTGCTTTCCTAGGAAAAGCCTGTTGTGCCCATGGCCATTTATTTACCTGCTTCACAGCTGTGCTGAGGTGGGGCCAAGTGCCTGGAGCCATCCGTGTGTGATGCTGTTCGGGATTACAGCAGGATCAGGTTTCTACAGAAATCACAAGGGTTTAAAATGGCACAGGCCTGATGCAGCCCTCAAAAAGGTGAACCTTGACTTTGTCTGCATTTGGGACTAACTTGGTGGCCCCACTTCTGCTGAAAGGATGGTGGATATGTCTTAGGGTTAGGCAGAGGGCAGAAACTTTTCCATCCTGATCATATATGTAGGTTTCAATGTGAACCTGAACCACATGGAGGGGCCTGACCTCAAAGGTGTGGCCTTCTTTGGGTCCCTCCTTGAGCAGGGCATTGCCATGCGCGGTCACTGGGGCTTCCCAAGAGTCCTCTGGCACTAGATGGGTTTCCAGCATATTTGGGGCCTTGGTGAGGCTGACAGAGGGAGGCCCAGCCTGCTTTACTGCCAGGAATCTGCTCTGCCTTAGTTCGGAGAAAGGTGCAAATTGAAAAAACCCAGATTGCATCCTCGCCTCTAACTCCAGGTGTGCAAAAAAAGGAGGAATTTAGGGTGGACCACAGCAGTTATAAAAGATCAATCCGTTCAGCTCCAAAGCTTTGGATAAATTTGTCTGCAAGGCTTCACTGAGATTTGGCTTTTAGCAGCAATATTGCAAGGGTTTTGCTGCCAGTCTATTCCCTTTTCCCCAGTGTCTAGGCTCCCTGCTCACATTTGTTGGCAAATACATCACATATAATGCTTTCTTGCCTCTCTCCTTCAGAACATAGTCTATAATTAATTTTTTTAACCTGTCTTAATTGTGGGGGTTATTTTTCCTTCTTCTGTTTAAATTTTTTTTTTTGTCTGTTAAAAAGAACGGGGGATACCTGGATTTGATGGCAGGTGAAGTTGAGGGGGATATATCACAGTCACTAAGCCTGGAGTGATCAGGGAGTCTGAAATCCCTTCACAGCATGCTGCAAAGGGCAGTTTGATCTGTGGGGCTAACTCAGAGTTAAGCCTGGGCCACACAGGTCCTTGCTCCCTCTTCCCCAAACCCCCCAGTAGCTGCATCCATGTTTTGATACAGAGACCACCTGACAGACAGGATTTGCATGTGCTGCCTCTCCTCCCACTACAGTTTTGTACCATCTCTGCTGTGCTACAGCACGGGAAAGTAAAGGGAGTGCTGAAGGTCATTTAAAGTCCTTTTAGCATGATTTTAGGAGCGGAATAGGGGGAAACAAAAAGAAGACTAAATGATCAGCCCACTCTTTTCAAAGCTGGCAAGTGCCTTGAGAAGCACCAGGTGACTACACAGGTACAACTTGAGGCTCTTTGCCCAAAGTACTGCTGGTGGGCATGGGAAAAAAGCGCCAGCCTGAGAGAGCTGGAATATCTGAGGTGAAAGAGGTGGAGGCAGCCACAAGGGTGGTGGGAGGCTGAGAAGAGCAGACTTAAAGAGGCAAAAAGAGCCTGTTTCAGTCTCCATCCAGACTCAGGAGCAAAGAAGCAGAGTAGAAAATTCATGGAAGTTTCTGTTATGGTTACTTCAAGCAGCCACAGCAATACCTAAAGCCTTCTGCCTGTTATCTCTCCCATCTGTCTCTCCCTGTGGCCTCTTCAGGTTCAATTTGTTTAAATAGGAGGTGGATGGAGCTTTGTTTGCAGCACAAGTGTTTGCTGCAGAGCATCTTAGACTGCCTTTGGAGCAATTTAGAGGATGAAATGTTTGCCTCCTGGTCACTCACTGCCAGGAAATGGCTGATCCAGCACTAGTGGTTGCTGTCAAAAATCATGGCTATAAAAACAGAGGAGTAAAGTAAGTGGTTGAAAACAGAGATAGGCCCATGCAAGCAGCTGGATCTATCTGTCATGTGAGCCTCCATCACTGCAGTGGGACTATGCAGGTGCCAGATACTAAGCAAAGCCCTCTGGCCATAAAACACAGGGCTGCAGATGCGTTTTCCACCAGCTCCAAATGATCGGCCTGCTTCAGGTTTTCTTCCTACATAAGTCTCTGAATTAGCCTCTTCACAGGTAGCAGAAGGACATTTCTTTGGTCAGAAACTTGTAGCTCTAATTGGCTCAGTCCTTAATTCCTTTTTTTCCAGGCTTATAGCAGTTGCAATCACAGCAGGCCTATCAAGTGTTTTCTGCGCCCTGAGGGACAGGCAGGTGAAGGGTCTGGCTCTCAGTTCTCCGGGCTTGTCATTTTTATCAGGTTGTGTCCTCCCCCTTGGTCATTACAGGATAAGAAAGGCATTTTACTGTATTTTCTCAGCCTTTAGCTTGTCCATCACTCCATAAGCAGGCTGCAGCATGGGGAGAGAAGAGAGAAACCGTGGGGGGAGGGTTGGTTCAGGCCATTAGAGCCTCGCAGTAACGACAGAGAAGGAAGGTAGGGCTGCTTTCGAGGGGGGTGTGAGAAGGTCAGGGAGAGGGGGGTGATGACAGGGCTGTGAGTCCAGGGAAAACAGAGCTGCAAAGTTTACCCAGGGACCCCCGGGAGAAGGCTGTGGGCAGCTGCTTGTTTTGCTTGTCTTTACAGTGAGCTGTGAAAGGGGGTGGGAGGGACATCCAAGCACGGTGTAGACAGGGGAAGAAGAGGGAGTCTCCTGTGGGCTGGTGTGAGAAGGGCAGACAGACGATCCCCGGGGGTATTCGGGGCACGGCTGTTGCCAGATGTGCCCGCAGAGGAAAACGCGAGGTCCGTCTATGCATAGCATGCGAAATGGGAAGCTCCTAGCAGAGTCACGGAGAAATTCTCAACCCTTGAAGGGAAAACGACACAGCCGGGCACGTAGCACAGGGATGACGGGCTAAAGTCTGCTTGCGGGTGCTGGGAGGGCTGGGGCTCAGCAGGCTCTGCACAGCGCTTGGCAGCCCCGCCGCTGTCGGTCTCCGTTGCTCCTGCCAGGCTCAGCCCGTGCCCGACGGCTGGCAAAGCCCCTCCGGGGCGGTTTAAAAATAAGCGCTCCCGCCTGTTGGACAGCCTTTCCTTGGAAAAACAACCAGGGCAGCGCTGGCAGTCCGCGGGACCGCGCACACGCCCGCTCTGGGGGCACCTCTCCAAGGGCGGACACCCCCAGAGTCCCCGTGGGCGCAGAACAACGCGTACCCTTCCCTCCCTGCGAGCAGACACCACAACCGCATCCGCATCCCCCGAGCCCGCGCGCAGATGAGCGCTGCGG
>VYZT01035958.1:201591-218035 GCA_013400735.1 Pomatostomus ruficeps | reverse complement strand
CACCCCAAACCCTCACCCCAAAACCCCTACCTCAGAACCCTCAGCCCAGAACCCCCACTCCAAAACCCCCACCCTAAAACCCTCACCTCAAAACCCCACCCCAAAACCCTCACCACAAAACCCCCCGGACTCACGGATATTTGACAAACTAGACCTTTTTTTTTTTAGCAATGAAAGCCTCCCTGTGATAGGTGTGATGTCTCTCCCAGCTCTTTTGCAATGGGAGAAAGGGGCAAAAGTATCCCTATAACTTCAGGAAAAGGGACTGAGAGACCCCCACAATGCGGTTCAGTCTAGAGGCACCGAAACCAGCAACGAAAACAGCCCGTCTAACTTGCAAGTGGCTGTATCATTAAAAGGCCATAAATCCACGTCGGCAAATACCCTAAGCAGAAATCACAGCAAATCAATCACATTTTCACTCTGTCTTGGTGGATGGGTGAGAAGCACTCGAGACAAGGCTCTTGTGTTTGTCATTAATTTCAGAAAGTCTTTGCCTCTCTCTCTGACTGTATTTTTCATCGACAGCCAAGGAAGACAAGGGTCGGAGGCCTCTGATTTTTACATAGTTGAGAAGGCACGCTTCAAAATACCTGTAGCTGGCTTCCTTGTGCTGGTGGAAGAAGGTTTGAAGCCCAGTTCTACAGGGAGCTAAATACTTTCAGTAACGTCTCCAGGGCCAGCATAAATTTTGCCAGAGCAGGAAGAGCTGCAAACACTTCTGAGAAATTAAAGTGATCCTGGCAAATTGAGGAAATTACAAAAAATAAACGGTAGGTAATTCAGTTAAGGCAAAAGCACTTAAGGAGGAACAACCATCTGTACAAATGTATATCTCTGAGTTGCCAGTGCTTTAATAGCTCTGCAAATAGGGCTCTGGGTGTTAAAGTGGGTCAAAAACAAATTAAGGTTGGTGTTCACGGCAATGGAAGCGTAAAAACAAACAATTACACTGTTTGTGTAATTGATGCCTAAAGTCATAAGTGTTAAACCTGCCCTGTCGAGGGACTCAGGAGATCTTAAGCCCAGTCAGAAAGCAAACAAACATTGTTTCATCTCCATGGATGTGAAATGAACCTTTTACTTTCCCCAGGTTTGGAAGGGCCTCAGCTGAATTCAGCATCAAGATTTCTGTTTCATGGTGCAGGAAAGAGGGATGCAGTCTGTCAAGGAATAAAAGAAGTGACCAGAGTTTTAGAAAACTTTATTATCTGTAGGAAAAGGGTTTCCATAGAAAAGGCGGAGCAAAGGCAGCAACTCACAGAATTCTTAAGGCTGGAAAAGACCTACAAGGTCATCAAGTCCAAACTTACACTGATCACCACCTTGTCAACCAGACCATGGCAGTAAGTGCCACATCCAGTCATGTCTTAAGCACCTCCAGGGATGGTGATTCCACCACCTCCCTGGGCAGTCCATTACAATACCTGACCACGCTTTCAGGGAAGACATTCTTCCTGATGTCCAACCTGTTTTACTCTGGCACAGCTTGAGCCTATGTCCACTTGTCCTGTCCCTTGCTGCCTGGGAGAAGAGCCCGACCCCCACCTGGCTCCACCCTCCTGTCAGGTACCTGCAGAGAGCGATCAGGTCTTCCTCGAGCTTCCAGGCTAAACAATCCCAGCTCCCCCAGCTGCTCCTCACAGACCTTGTGCACCAGAACCTTCACCAGCTTTGTTGCCCTTCTCGGGACTGGTTCCACACCTCAATTTCTTGTAATGAGGGGCCCAGAACTGGACACAGCACGGGAGTGCCGAGTACATGGGACAATCACTGCCCGGGTCAGCTGGCGGAGGTGACAAGCTGCAGTGCAATTCCTAGGCACGCACATTGCAGGCAGAGCGAGCAGTAACCACGTTAGACTGAAACCAGGCTATGCCCGGGGCGACGCCTTTGTTATCTTGAAGCCCCAGACCGTGCAGCTCCGGAGCGGTTTCGCTCACAGACTGAGAGTCTCTTGTTCTTTGATTTTGTAAAGGGCTGAGATAAAAACCCGGTATGATTTCTTCCTAGGGGCCGAAGCCTTTCGCTCCCTCCTGCCCAAATCTCTCCTCGCCGCTGATTTGGCACGCCTTTACCATGGCAGGGCTGCTTGTAGCCAGCGCACCCCCGCTCCGTCCACATCCCGTCAGCCCCGGTGCTGCTTCCAACACCCGCCCCTCTCCAGCTCTCCTCAAACCCGCAACCCCGCTTTGCCCCGAAGCAGGGGGAGCACCCTTCCCTGGGAACACCATTCCCCGGAACCACGGGGCGGGCGGCGGGCAGGATGCTGACCGCTCTCGTATCCCGCNGTGCGCTGGCAGCCGGGTGCGTGCGGGGCCGGGCGGGCACGGGGACGGGCACGGGGACAGGGACAGCGCGGGCGGGCTCCCGGCTCACCGTGCCCTCCGCTCGCCTTGCAGCCGCCGGCCTTCGGGTTCCTGTTCGATGTGGACGGCGTGCTGGTGCGGGGCAGCCAGCCCCTGCCCGCCGCCCGCCGCGCCTTCCGGAGGCTGGCGGACGGCAGCGGGCGGCTGCGGGTGCCCGTCGTGTTCCTGACCAACGCCGGGAACTGCTTGCGATCGGCCAAGGCCCGAGAGCTGTCCCAGGCGCTGGGGCTGGAGGTAATGGTGCCGGGGCGGTGGGAGCGCTCCCGGCGCCGTGTCCCGGCCCTGGAGCGCCGGGAGCAGCGGGAGAAGGGAGCTGGTCCACGCCGCGAGATTCCCCCGGGAGGGAAGCGCCACGAGTGCCTGGATCGGCCTCGGACCGAGGGGCTGGAGAGGGACAGGGAGCAGCGATGCCACCTTCCCCGGAGATGGGCCCGAAATCCTACCTGCGGTTCCCAGCTGGGCTGTCCTCCATCCCGCAGGTGTCTCCGGAGCAGGTGATTCTGTCCCACAGCCCCCTGCAGCTCTTCAGCCAGTTCCACCACAGGTGCATGCTGGTGACCGGGCAGGGGCCCGTGGAGGAGAACGCCCACAAGTATCCTTTGCTCCGTGTGCCCGATGATGCTGCTCTGTGCATCCTGCTGCGCATTCCCAGCTAAAGGCTGCTGCTCCTGCCCAGCCCCTACCCCTGCCACTCGTGTGCTCCGCCTGTAGAAGCACAAGGAGACACAAAGGTCATTGGGCTTACTTTACGGGACAGCGTCCTTATGGACAGGCTCAGGCACAGGCACTGTTGATCTCCGTGTTGGTCACCTCCCGGCTTCTCTGGCTTTTCACGCTCATTACCTCTCCTGTGGTTGCTGTTCTTGTTGTTGGGGTGTGATCATGAGGACTCCATCAGCTTTAGGTGTCTCACTTTTGAGATAAAGTTGTGCTCCTCCCATTCTTTCATGGCAAAGCCCACTAGAGATGACTCCCAACTGTCCCATGGATAAGGTTTTCCCTGGAATCTGACAACAACTGAAGGAATGGGGCTTTGAGCAATGTGGTCTAGTGGAAGGTGCCCCTGTCTGTTGCAGGAGGTTGAGAACTAGATGTTTTTTAAGGTCCCTTCCAACTCAAACCATTCTATGAAATATCATTAGAGTCAGAGCATCCCAGCACAGGGAGGTGGTTTAAATGACAATCCCATGTGCACAGTGCCTGGCTGAGGTGAAGGATCAGCAGGTCAGGCATGTCTGCAGGGAGGTAAGAACTGCCTTCAGTGTTTGCAACATCTCAGCCTCTGCACACGGGGTTGCGCTCTGTACTCAACCTTTAACTTCCTTTGTTACAAAAACATGGCCCTTCTCTGTGTTTCCCCAAGGCACATAGGGTGAGCTAAGGGCAAGGTGTTCTGCAAACGAATGCAACTCATCCTTCACTTTTATATTTTTATCAGCACAGACCATTTTCCTTGCATTCCCTGAGCTGACCAAGGCGTCACTGATTCTGTTTCAGCTCCCCAGCCCCCTGTGCTGCACCAATATCAGCACCCTGGCATAAAGGTCTCCCAAAGCTGTCTTGGAGTGACAGCCTCTTCTCTTCGTCCAGTTCCAGGGATTGCTGCTGCGTCACCTCAGTCATTTTGGGGTTTTTGTAGCCTTTAGGGTCATCCATAGGTTGAAGCACAGCCTGGCTGAAAGCCATGAGGTCATGCATTACCACTCTGCTCTGTTACTAGGACTTGCGTTCCTTAATCCTACAGACACTTTTGCAAGTAACTTAAAGAAAAGCAGCCATTTAAAAAAACACCCCAAACTAACTACTCTGCACAACATTCCTTGATGGTCTGAACTAGCCTGGGGTTCAAGCATGTGGTCACCATAGAGGCCCTGAGGAAGGCATATCCCCTGTTGGACATGGTGGACCAGAGCCGGAGGCCGAAAGAACTGGTAATTTCCTGAAGCGTCAGCAGGAGGGGTGTTCTGGTGCACAGGTGGTGACAACAAAAGGACAGACAGGGCAGCTGGCCACTGGTGACGTCCCTTAGCAAGAGCCCGGCACGGACACTGAGCAAGCAGCACCTCTGCTCTTTCCATGCTGGCTCCTGCAGGAAGGGCGGTGACTCCCCTGTCGCCGTTCTCATGCCATGCCTGTCTTCCATTGCTGTTCCTTGCAGTGAGGGGGGGAAAAAAATCTTCCTTCAGGATTCCAAGTGGCTTTGTCCTGCCTTTTTATGGTACTGCCTTGGCAGGTTCAAAGGAAGCATTTTTAGTTTTGTTTTGGAGGTGGCATTAGGTTTTGCATTACTAATCCAGCCTTCCTTTTTTTCTGGCAGTGCCCTCCAACCACTGGCTTCCCCATTATAGAAGGTAAGGAGTGTCCTGTGTTTACATGTGAGCAGCAAGCAGAACTAACAGCAAGGCAGGCCAGCTGGGATGGGAGCTAATGATGTGCTGTCACTGCTGTCCATGGGCAGCACATTCAGAGAGTACAGCCAGGAGGAAGCCTCACTGCTGGAAAAAGCTGGATAAAAGCAAAGCCAGCTTTCCTGTGTGCCGTGCACAGTATCTGGGATCATGGTGCACATGGAGCAGTGATGTGCAGACTGGAGCATTGGCACCAGTCGTGTTCCACTGCTGGCTGTACTTGCCAGGGCATCCCAGCAGAGGAGGGGTTTTGTTCATGGGTGGCTTTTGGTGAGGGAGGCCTATGCTTGGATGCTGTGAGTTTCCAAACACGTCTGGAAATTTTGCAGGGGTGATTCTGTTTGGTGAGCCAGTGAGATGGGAAACAAGCCTGCAACTCATTACTGATGTACTCCTGAGCAATGGGAACCCTGGGGTAGAGCTGCAAGATGTACCATACCCTCATCTGCCTATCCTTGCCTGCAACATGGACCTCCTGTGGATGGCTGAAGCCAAGATGCCCAGGTGAAAAGCGTGTCTGATATTTGGTTTAGCCTATTTCACGCTTCTCTCGTGCAGATGATATTTTCCTACTGCATTTTTTTTTAGCATTTGAATGTTTTAAGAGTTTGATTATATGATGTAATTAGCAGCAGAGGCACGAAAGCTGCATGAGAAACAGAGACTAAAATTTGGAAGAAGCAAGAGCCAGGCAGGGGTGGACACCATATCCAAAACAAGCAAAGGAGTGCTTGCTGCCACAGTGGTGTTACTGGGGATACTCATGACCTCCTTTCTGGGGCAGGTTTGGCCATGGCACCTTCCTGCTCTGCTTGGAGAACATCTACAAGAAGGTGACAGGCAGGGAGCTGAAGTACGAGGCCTTGATTGGCAAACCCAGCCCTGTCACCTACCACTATGCGCAATACCTGATACAGCAGCAGGCAGAGAAGCAGGGCTGGAAGGCTCCCATCCGACGCCTCTATGCAGTTGGGTAAGAGACTTTTTCCTGCTGGTTTCCCTTTGGGAGTTGCCTACTGACTGCTCTTTAGTGGATTGGTTTGTTTTTATGGTGGTTTTTTGTTTTTTTTGCTTGTTTGTTTATGGGTTTTTTTCCCCTCTGGATATTTCTAAAATTAATACCAAAATCCCAGTGGTGTCTCTGGAGACTCACGTCTTGGAACAGAGGCTTGCTAGCTTTCTGTACACTGTGCAGCAAAGCTGTGGGCTCTAGGATGCAGAGCGCATACAGAGTGACTGGATTACAGACAAAATTGAGAGAACCAGATGTAGTACTGTCAGCTCACTTTGGCCAAACTGTTTGGGAATGCAGGGAATACAATATAGTAGTTGCTGAAACTGCTGTGGGTGCTTTGGATGCGCTGACTCCCCTTTGTAAGGTGTTTGTGGGGCACATGACCTGAACAGGACTCTCTGGTGGGTGGACTCACTGGCCCACTCTGGGTGCTCCTCTTGATATTAGCAAATGTCTCACACCCCTTCCTCCTTCAGTGTTGTCGTAATCCAAATCCCCCAGAGCCAGAGAGAAGTGCACGGGCTTGGTCCTCATTTCTGTTTCATGCTGTGACCTTACCCAGGGACAACCCTATGTCTGACGTCTATGGGGCAAACCTCTACAACAGCTACCTCAAGTCAGCCCAGCAGAACCAGGTCGAGGCTGGGCTGAGGAGGAGCCCACAGGCAGCCAGTGCCCACACTGAGGTTTACCTGGAGCTGAGGAATGACTGCAACAGTTCAGTGGAGAGCTGCGAGTCGATCCTGGTCTGCACTGGGGTCTACTGCCCCAGTGCCAATGTTCCCAAGAAAACAGAGGCACACGGGATGGAGACAGTGTTCCATGGACATCGGGACTTCTGCTTTGACCCCATCCTGGTGGAGGCATCTTACATAGTGCAGGATGTGGATGATGCTGTGCAACTTGCTTTCAAAAAAGAAAACTGGAGCTAGGGGTTAAGACAGGTGTGCCTAAAGATCCACGTTAAGGGATTTTATGTACTGGAAAGGGAAGAGGGGAAGGGTAGGGAGGGACCTGGGGTGATCTAATCTAGCCAGTGTGAAAGAACACTCCCTGTTACAGCACTAAAAAGCCCCTTAATTTTGTTGATGCTCATCTGCCCTCCTGACAGCTACCCACAGACCTTCAGCTGTGACCGTACACTGCTGCCAGCTGTAATTGAGCCGTAATGGAAACAGGGTATGAGGAGTAGGCTTGTCCCAGCAATCCCAGTTTTGTCCAGCTCTCATAGTTCATTCTTTTCCACACTTCGTGAGCAAAGATCAGGGGAGCCCACCCTCCCCTTAGTGAGGTGTTTGAGGGTAAAGTTCTTCCCCACACAAGGAGCCACCCTTAGCCAGCGCAGCGTTCATACAATGCGCTGTCTATCCAGTCTGTGGCTTGAGCACACCCAGAAGCTGGGCCGAGGTGGCACTGTGCCAAGAGAAGGCTTTAAGTCTTAACATTCTCCTTGTGAAGGATAAGTGCCTATGGACTTTTAACAAATTCTGTTTGCCTGGGGATTTGCCACTACATCACAGTCAGTCTGAAACAAAGTTCTATTTTGCAGTCATCTGGCAGCTATGGAGAGGCAGGGGCCCTCAAAGGAAGCTGCAGTAGCCAGAGCAACTTGCTGCAGGGCTGAGGTGAAAGTTATATTGTTCCCTCTTGCCTGTTTAGCATTCTGTGAGCACTCCTGCCTTTTCACATCCCACTAGGGAGCCAGCAGCCTGCTCTCAGTAGCAGAGGAAACCACCACAGAGTTTGAATTGGCAGAGTTGTCTTTGCCCAGAACTCAGTGCTGCTGCAAGAGGCTTTTTTGGCACCCGCTCTGATCCCAACCGTTGCAAGGAACATCCACCTGTTCCAGCTGGCATGGCTTCCAAGAGGGGCCCTTCTTTGGAACAAGGGTCAAGCAAAAAGAGTCACAGTCCACCTTTGCTCCTTCCTTGCAAGCAAGGATTCAAAGAGATCATCAAGCCAGGATGATACCAGAGCCCCAGATCCCCAGGCCTGATCTTTTAGAATACAAATGTCTGTGTCTTTCAGTTCCTCTGTTCCTCTCATCCCTCATGTGGTTTGCAGCTCAGGGATACCCCATTCAGTCTGATCTCTGGTCCCTCCTCTTTCTTTAACATGCAGGTAGTCTCCCTAACTTGAATTAGCAGCTGGGACTTGCCTGCCCAGGCACATTTCCCTAACAACATGCACCTCCTATTGCTGCTGTTCTCCTAGTTCAGGCTGTCCAGAAAAAGCTAAGACTTGTGTCTCCATGGACATTCCAAAGAAGATAAGCAAGGATTGCATGAGAAACACATGTGAAAGATTTGGCTTAGGAAGGAGTGTCTTAGTTCCAGAGGAGCACTGTGATTTTAGAAGCACAAATCAGTCTGTATATGATGAAAAGCCTTGGAGCCAACACAGCTGAGCTGGTTTTCCTAATTATAGTCAGCTCACACTGCACTGAAGTATCAGAAACAGGTCTGCTCTGCCTCTTCTTTCCTCCTTCCTGCTTTACCAGGCAGCTCCATACACAGGGTGCAAACAAGATGTTCTACACAGAAGTTTGAATTCTCAGTTCAAATCTCAGCATCCATGTGCACTGAACTTCTGCTCCAGTGGTTCTCCATCCTCTCAGTACTGATGTATCTTCCTAGGAAGGTCTCTGCAGCATAGGGTCTACTCTTATGTTGTGGCAGGCTCTGTGTGCGAAGCAGACCAGGTGCTCTTTCAGCTACACAGGCAAAAGAGGTCCTCCTCTATTTCTCTGTCCTTTACTTCATGAATAGGAGGAGAAAAAAACCTCTTTGCACGTGTTTTCCTCCTGTGAAATCCACAGTGGGAATCAGTTTCTTCCTCTCTTAGCACTACTTGGAGTTCTTCTCCTTTGTCTCATCAGGACAGGAATTGCTTGGCTGCATCTCAAAGCAGCTGTAATGGGAGAAACACAGATTTGAATCCTTCTCCTTTCACTGGAGAGAAAAATAAATTACCATTCCACCTAGCTGCACAGGACAGGGGCCTGTCTCCAGTTTCCAGAAGAGGAGGCACAGGGAAGGGCTTTGCATATAACATAGGGAAGGTGCTTTAGCTACAGCACCTCTCCACAGTCACAGCTGTGTCCAAGGCCTGAAACTGGAGTCCAAACCCCCTTTATTCACAGGGTAGCTCCAGCATCCCTCAGCCTCGCTTTTCAGAGGTGCCATCCACTGCAGAAAGAGGAGCGCTCCGTTTGCCTGCAGGATTTGCTGACATGGGTGGTAACTTCCACGGGATTCTTTGGAGTGGTCCTCTAGGCCATGATTACGCAGACCTCAGGGAGCTGGTTGCCGGCAGGAGAAATGAGCCACACCCTCAGTGTGGTGGGTGCTGCTGGCAGGGATGCTGAAGTCTGTCCGTCTGCCTTTGACAGAGCTCTGTCTTGTTGCTTGTTAAAAGCGTGGTGCCACTTACTCAGGGAAAAGGTGCTGCTGAACCACTATTCCCTGAGGGCTGTAGCACCTCTTTCAAGGAAGGAAGAAGTTTGCATTTGCACAGAGAGGCAGCCAAGCATCTCCATCTTTGGAACAGCAGTAGAGGGGAGCTGACTGATGTGAATCTGCTTCAGATGCCAAACCTGCTTTTAGCTCTGGATTTGGTTTTTTTTTCTTCCACCAGTGTTCTGGGAGTCTTAAAAACGCGTAGGAGGAACTTCAGTGATAAGGAATTTTAAAAAATGCTTTGCTTGTGAGTTGAAATTGAACAGAAGGGAAGAGAAGGAATCTAGAAATATCTTGTACCGTTTCCCTAATTCATACCAAATAAAAAACTCTGGTTGTTGCTCTCTGCACTAATTAGCCAGATGGGCTGCCCTTGGTCTGAGCAATGCAAAGACCTTTCCCCTCCTCCCCCTCTCAGCTCCTTGAAACAGTGCACTTTGTCCAAGTCCCTGCCTGGGAATTGCATGGACCCAGCAGATGGAGTAGGAAATCTGGGTTCTCCACCTGCTGTTGGACACTGACTTGATTCTGGAAGGTTTCTATCAACAAAAGTGCTTGCCAGGTCTCCTCTGTTCCATGAGTTGTGCTAGAGTGCTGTACAGGCTTCTAGCTTATCTGCAGTTCATTTATGGACATCTGTTATTGCTAGAATTCAGTGAAATCCTTTTTCCTTGGAACTGCAGCTTCCTGAAATTAGCTTCAAGTGTGGCTGGAACGAAACTCTTCCTTTGTCTCATGTACTGCTCAGAAGCGGCGTCTCTGAAGCCGTATTCCTGTCCTTGGGAGCAAGGATACTTCTGTGCAGATTATGGGACCAAGGAGAGGGGACTTCACTCCTGATCCAGTACCTTAAAGTTTATAGGATGCACTGCCCTGTACAACAAACAGGCTGAAGACCTGACCCTAACAACTCCATCTTCCGAAGATGGATAGGTTTTAGTCAAGACAGAAGGGAGCTTGCAACTGAGAACAGCAGGAAGGAACCAAGGGATAGGCCTTGTTCTGGATCTGCAGCAGAGAGCTTTTGTGTCAGGCAATAATAACATGGTGGCCAGAGAAGTAAATTCCTTTATCCCAGGGACACATGCAGCTACTAACCTGGCGTTCAGGGAATCAGATAACACTACTGTCCCCTTCCTTCCAATCCTAGTCCTGTCAAGCCTTTCTCCCTCCAGTAAATGGCAATGTTTAAGATTGTGTCATGTGCACTGTAGAAGAGTGATTATATATCATTCAGATAAATCACAAAGTGTGATTATTTTAGATTTCTTATTAATTTCAATGCAGTTACAGAGTTGCTACTTTGATCAAACACATATGTAAAATAATAAAAGATGTTTTCTTTGAAATAAATCTCAACTTCCAGTGTGTACATTTAGTGGGTATTATTCTGCTCTCTCTCACATCTTTGCCCTAGAAGATTATTAGGGCAAATTCTGTTTGCTTTTTTTTTTCCCCTGTTCTTCAAGCTATTAGCAGATTTTCTTGAGGGAACCACCCTGAAAGATACCCCTTCAGCAATTAACTGGCAAACTTTCAGACTAGAACCAAAAGCTTCCCCTGCTTTCAGTGGAAAATTAAAGATCCTTCTAGGTGAAACCATCATCTTTAATGATCCAGAAACAGCCAATTCACTTGCAGTGTTCTTATATTTCATCAGAAAAGTTTCCCATCTACAAAGTTCACAGCTCACAGGAGGCACATTAGAAGCAAAACGAGTGATGCAGAGTCCTGAGAACTTGGTGTTGAAAGCAGCAGACAGTAAAGCAGTTGTGGAGGGATTGGACAAGGATTCCCATTCTCAACAGAGAGAGGAATTGAATTATATTCTACAACCTGGAGAAGCGACCTACGGCCCCGACCTCTAATAAATAATGATAAAAAACATTAATCGCCCTCCTCCTTTTATCCAGTGCTCTGGTAGTTGGAGCACTCACCCAAGATAGGGCTAATCAAGGTTTAGTTAAGCAGAGAGAGATCACAACCTGAAACTGTCAGGTGCATGCTTTTAGTCCCTGTTGTCAGAGCAAAAGCGCGGCCTACGGTTAAAGTGTCCCTTCCAGGAGTGCCTTAGCTGGAAGTTAAGAGTCCCACAGAAACCCTCACCCAGCCCGAGGGGCAGAGTTAGACACTGAAGAAGGACCAACTTGAACAAAAGGGTTGAGAGCCCTGTTTAAGTTGGAGTTTGCCCCCAGGTGAGTGCTGTCAGAAATGCCTGCCCTGGGAAGTGCTTGGTCCCTGCTCGCCCTGCTGCCTTTGGGGGCCTGCCCAAACCATTCTATTACCAGACCTTCCTAACCCTAATTATAAAAGCACAAGTCTTTATGGGATTTTTTACTGCCACAATCCATCTGATGAACACTCTGCACTCATAGATCCAGTCTGCAACAGTTTAAAACCCCACACCAGCAAGGCAGCTACATATTCTCTAGGAGCCAAACTTCCATCCAGAAAACACTTTTCTCTTAATTCACTATAATAAACCTTTTCCCTTTCAGTCAGTTCAAGTACGAAGAACTTGCATTTTCTCCTCAAAGTCAGATCAATGTGTGCTCCATGCTGCGACTGAGTAAGAACAAAATACCAAGAGCAAACCCCAAATCCACCCTCCAAACCCCTTACCCTGCTACAAGCATGAAAAGAAATGTCTTGGCATTTTATGCTGGTATTGAAAGCTCTTTGAACCGAAATATAATTACAAGCAAGAGACTGCTACACTTTTACATCCTTTTGAAAAGTATCTGCATTCCCTGAATCATAACAGGGGATCAGCAGTTTAGTTACAAAGACTGCCTTCGGAAGCCAAGGCATCGCTGAATTTCAGTGCTGGCCAGGTGAAACTTTTTACACTTATCTGTAACCTCAGCCCTGACCATTTGAATGGGTTAGATAAGTGCAGCACAAAGCCCGTGTCAGAGAATCCCAGAAGCTTCCTTTCCCACACAAACGGCATTTTAAGTATGGTTGGAGCAGATTATGCTCCAACTCACTGAGATCAGCTTTGCCTCCTTCCCTCCCACTGCTGCCAATTTCTGACAGCTTACTGCAGGGTATAATTAGGTATCTAGTTTCTGGTCTTTCTTTCAGGCATATATCGGCCTCTTTTTTCTTTTCCTTTCCCCCAAGAAATTGAGTCATTATTTTGTTTCCTCCCAAGTTCAGCCCTCAAGAAAGTTTTGCCTTCCGTCCAGGAGGGGTATTTTTGAGGGCACACTACTTGTTTCCACTTGTAGTGTAAACTAAAAATGGGAGCATTTTAGATATTCAGCATGACTATTGCACAGAACTCTGTTGTCTGCTGTTTTCCTTTAAATATATATATACACACACATCAATACATGAAAAAGCCAAAAACATAGCTTGGGAGCTGCTGAAGAGAAGAAGCTATTTATAGTTTAACTTTTTAATGTTTTAACAGTAATGGTTAAGCACTAACACATCCAAGGACTGCACATTGCATTAAATAACTAGATCACATGGGAAGCATCAGCTTGTCATATCTCATCCTACAGTGTGCTACAAAAAGCTCTTCAGTGCTTTCTTGAGTAGGAGACATTTCTCCCCTCATTCCCATTTTAAGGCAGAGGCACAATTTCTGCTTCCTTTCCTACAAAGAAGCTCCTTTCTTATTCTCACCTGTTTGTCTGGGTTGTGTTTGCACTGCTGGAACCTATGCTCAGCCCAAGGAAGCCCTTGAGCTTCCACCCTCCTCCTGGTGTTCCCCCATTCCTGGTCATAGCTCCCCTCACCCTGTAGCCACAGGTCCCTGTTCCCACCTGCCTACCTTGGATGCAGGAACCTTCACAGCCCCAGCAGGTGTCCTGTGGTGTCTGGAGAACCACTTCTACGAGCCTCCTCTTGCCCTGCTCACACAGCCCCAGCCCAGGCAGGGCCCCTCAGCACCCAGCTCCCTCGCAACTGCCTCAATTACCCACATCAGAGCCCATTTCCCAGGCCTGCAGACCAGCTGTGGGTGACAGCCCACCCCTCCCAAAGCCCAGGGATCCCCACCCGGTTCCATTTACCCCCAGACAGCCACCCAAATCTTTGGGAGATGGGGCTTCTTTGTGAAATGAGTGCCTGGATCAAAAGCAGGTAAGATGTGAGTGCCTGTGGCAGGCTGCCAGGGCGGCTAAGTGAGCATGTCCAGCCTGTGGCACACAGTGAATTGCATTGCTCAGGAAATCCAGAGCATGGCAGCCAATGAGGCAAAGCTGTCACTGTCTGCTGCCCAGCTAGGGCAGGACCAGCCCTCTCTGCGTGAGGGCTGTTGCCCTGAGCGGCCCAGATGGATGCTTGGTTTTCACTCACATCCTCTTGTGGAAGCAGAAAACTCCCCTTGCAGCAGATTGTGGCAAGACCAAGCCCAATTTAGTGAATGCTGAGGGCTGATCACACACGGATCAGTGACACAAATACTAGCTTATGCTGAGAAGAGCCAGGAGAAGGTGCCCACTCACCTTGGATAAAAGCCAGGGTCCAGAAAATAAGAATGTGGTTTTACCCTCTACCATGGACCACACATGCTTGCACTGCCACCTAACCCAGCCTTTCTGTGGAAACCAAATTAGGAGGCACAGCTAGTGTCACTCACACCACTCTGAGCTGTCCTGAACCCGGCAACTCCTGACACCTGCCAAGCAGTGCCGGGCTCTGCTTGAACATGGAAGAGCAACAGAGAGAGCAATCATCCTACTTGGCCATGGCCTCCAGCCTCGAGCTCCCTATCAAACAGAGACCATCCACAGAGCCCTAAGTGAAGTGTTTGTGGGGCTGTGCAAAAGTTGTAGTCTAAGCAATGGTTTGGCCATGGTTTTTTCTTTGGCTGCAAAGTCAGTCAAAGAGAGAAAGCCTTGCCAGCAAAACACACAGGGCTCAGCAGCAGAGGCCAGGCTGTCATCCCTGACAACCCACACAGATCCAGAGGCTGGAGAGCAAAGCAAGCACGATGGGAGTGTATCTGGCAGGGAAGGGAGGTGGCTCACTGCTCCCTGTCTTCTTGCATCTTGAGTGCCCTCAGACCAAGCTGCTCATCTGAGGGCCCTCTCTGCTGCTTTGCTTCTGGCACACAAAACCTTGCTGCTCTCCCATGCTGGGTGGCCGTGGGCCCTCACAGTGCAGAGGGAAGAGTGTTCCCTGTGTCACTGCAGCAACCTTTGAGGCACTGATGTGGGATGTTGATCATGGGAAGCAGCCCCTGGGGAATGCAGAGGGCAGAGGGGATGCCAGAAGTGTCATGCCGGGGCCAGGCACCTTGACAGAGGCCCTCGAGCTGCCTGGGCTAAATGCAGGCAGTGCTGTTACCCTGCTGCTGGGAGCCTGCTCTGAGAGGTCCTTAGCTTCAGGCTGCCATGCAGTCACCTGCTGGAAAAGAAATGGCAACAGCCCTCTTTGGACTCACCTGATCTTAAACTTGTGCATGCCAGTGATGCTTGTCACAGTTACCAAGCTCATGGTTCTGCCTGCTGCATCCCGGGCCCTCCATGAGCATCTGTGTAGGTGTGCTGCCTACTTTGCCCTGGGGTGAAGCCTGGTGTTCTCCATCCTGGCACCAGGCTTGGAGACACCAGCCCATTCACCACCCTGCAGGCTGGGCTGTTCCTTGGGACCTTATGTCATGCTAAAATTGGTGACCTTCTTAAAATGAACTGCTTTTATTTGCTAATGGAAGTGTGGAGTTAGCGAGAGAGCCCTCAGCAGGAAAGTACGTGGCGTGCTCAGTCTCATCTGGTGCTGGGGACCATGACAAGGTGACTGAGAGGAAGGCGGTGACACAGGTAGTGCTGATGCAAGCTTGAATCTTGGCAAGTGTATCCCAGCACTGCAAACATAATGGGAGTGCAGCAGAAAATACATGTGGCCGCTCCAAGCTGCAACCCAGCCAAGCAGGATACGGCAGCAGGGATGCAGCCACATGGATTTAGAAGAAGGGTAGCAACCTGTGTGGGAGACCACAGGAATGCCTGCTTGTTGCTTTCCCAGTCTAGAGTGGTACCACTTCAGTCCTGTGCTGCCCAAGTAACCATATTAAGGCTTGCACAGCCTCCAGTTACCTCCTCTTTTTCTCTCTGTTCTAACCATGCTTTTAGAAAACTAATTTATCTGTGCCCCCTTTCTCCAGTCTCCATTGACAGCAATGCTTTTCTGTGACTCTTTTTTCCCCCCTGCTTTTTCTCCTGATTATTGCTGTGTGGCCAAAGAAATCATTGTGTCAAGCCACTCCAAGTTCTCCCTTTCCCTTTCTCAATTATCTCTTTGTTTCAAGTTTAAGCACGAATTCTCCTTGTATCCCAGACTGATCTCTGCATGTTGACTGGAGCAGGGCTCCTCAGGGAGCCTGCATCAACGTGTATTAGATGGTTGTCACTGCTGTCCTGGATGTCCTTTCCCAGTATGAAGCAGCATTTGCTCAGTCCCACATGTTGATTTAGCAACACCCTCAGAACATGAAGCTGTCTTGAATCTTTATCTCAAAGTGTTGTTAATACAGACATTTGTAGAGACAGTTTATTTGATGTGCTTCACATCATTGTTGGCAGCACCTGGCTCATCACTGGTGGGCACTGGTACGAGTGAGGGCTGGGTAGTGCTGAGCACCAAGCCACTTTGGAACATGATGAGCCAAGCCATTAGTGCTGGTGATGAACCGATCCAGCCAGCTATTAAGCTCAATTCGAGACCATTAATAGTGGGTCAGTAAAGGTCCCGACTGGTGCTTTCAGTAGAAGTAGGAACTTTAGGGCTATTCATATCAATTTAAAGGCTCTATCCCATCATGGCAATCTGGGCAGGGCCCTCAGCATGTGGATTGGCTCAACTCAGAAAACTGGTGGGATAAAAGACACTTACTTTGACAAACAAATCACCAGACCAAATGGGGGGGCAGATCAATGTCCAGCAGCACAGATGAGCCACGAGTGAGTGTTCACTGCAGGCTCTGTGCCAGCCCAACTGGTCTTTGTCTTGGTCACCTAGAGAGATCAGGGAGACTGAAGCACTCCCGATGTTCCGGAGCGGGTGCCGGAGTGCTGTGGCATGTCCGTGGGCAGCTTGCCCCGGCGCGGCCCGCTCCATTCGCGGGGGTCCTGCGGGGCAGGAGGCAGGATGCTCCCCGAGATGTGCAAGGGGAACATCCCCGGGGACAGGGCGGGGGCGCCTTCCTCTCCCTCCCCTTCTCGCCCCCCTCCTCCCCTC
>VYZT01035958.1:153593-200791 GCA_013400735.1 Pomatostomus ruficeps | reverse complement strand
CCGCCGCCGCCGCACCCGCTGCTGCTACACGGCCCCCCCGGCGGCCGCGGGGCTGGGGGCCGCGGGGCCGGGGTCCCCTCCCGCGGCGGAGACTTCGCCTACGCGCACCTCGCCTGGCTCATCTACTCCATCGCCTTCACGCCCAAGGCGGCGCTGATCCTGGGCACCTCCATCCTGGAGCTGATCGAGCTGCGCCTGCCGCTGGGCACCACCGGCTTCCGCATCACCCTGGCGCTGTCCGCGCCGCTGCTGTACTGCCTGCTGCGGGCCATCGGCACCGAGGGCGCCGGGCAGCTGCTCCTGCCGCCGCAGCCGCCGCCGCAGCACCGCGCCGCCGCCGCCTTCCTCGCCACCTGCCTCGACCTGCTCGACAGCTTCTCCCTGCTGGAGCTGGTGCTGCAGCCCGGGCGGCCAGCGCCGCTGCCCGCCCCGCTGCGCTACCTGCTTATCGCCGTCTACTTCCTCTGTCTGGCCTCGCCCGTGCTGTGGCTGTACGAGCTGAGCGCGGCGCGCCCGCCCGGCGCCGCCCGCCTCGCCCTGCACCTCTTGCTGCCCGCCGGGCTGCTGGACGCGCCGCTGCTGGCGCTGCGCTGCCTCCTGCTCCTGCGCTACCAGCAGCCGCTGTCCCTCTTCATGCTCAAGAACCTCTTCTTCCTGACGTGCCGCGGCCTGGAGGCGCTGGAGACCTGCTGCCTGCTGCGCCCCGCCGCCGCCCCGCCGCCCGCCAAGTACGGCCCGGCCACCGCCGCCCCCGCCGCCGCCCCGCTGGCCCACGGGCTCTCCGACGTGGACGTGGGACCCCACGGGTACGTGAACGCCTTGGCGGTCACCGCCCAGGGCTGACCCACCCCGGGGCCCGCTCCCGGCAGAGTCTCTGTCTCTGCGTTCTGCTCAGGTTCCCTCCGCCGTGGCCGAGCAGGGGAAGGGGACGTGGGCTTCCCTGTCAGACTCCCGCTCCCCTCCTCCCTTCCTCATGGACAAATCCAGCAGCGGAAGCTCCGCACAAACCCGACTACCTGCAGGAGCCTACGGATGACGCTTCTCTCCAGAAAACGCACCTGCCCTTCATGACGAGACTTCTTCGAGTGCTTCTGCCTCTCCACTCTCTGGAGGGTCCCACTCTTCCCCTCCCTCCCAGGACATTGTGTTGCTTTGTAACCATGAAGGTTTAGTTTTTCCTTTTCGTCCTAAACAGGATCCAGTGCATTTTGTCCCCTCCTTTAAGAACTCCTGCTGACCACAATAATGAGATGCGAGAGAGGCCTGACCAGCAGACGCTGCCTCCGGGCACGGGAAGGACAGAAGGAGCACGCTTTGGTTTCCCCGGGTCTTGCAAAGCTGCCACCTCTGTTTCCCAGGCCTTTGCACACCAGCTAAGGAACCTCTGGGAGCACGCTGGCCACCTGGTCACTTCAAGCCCATGAGCCACCTTCTCCTAGCCAAAATGTCTACCTCTGTGCTTCAACCTTTTGCATCTTGCATTAACTAAAGAATGCTAAAGAAACCAATCCAGCATGGACATAAACTAGGGCTTAGGCCCTATTTCATAACCACCAAGACATTTATTTCTGGTGAGAACAGGGTTTACAGCAGCCTACTGCTGGCATCCCCAGGTGCTGGGGGCTCTCATTTCTCTGTGAATATGCATGTTTACGGGATCAGCGTTGGTTTTCTTTTACACAGAGTGTAGGGTCTTCCTTTACACAGCCAGAAAGGCTGGAAACTTTCCTCCAGCCCCCTTCCACACCTGCTTGAGAGAGCAGAGATGGGGCTAAGCCTGCAAAGAGCCCCCTCTCAAAGAGCAGAGCAGAGGACGCTGGCACTGCTCAGGGTGGGCTCCGTGCTCAGTGAATCTCGCTTTTCAGCGCAGAAAGCAAAGCGCTGCAGGAGCCCTCCAGGCAGAGGGGCTCCTGAGCTTTGGTGACAGCCCATGTATCAGCATCCTGTTCTCTGTGTGCATGTGGTTTAGGGTAGGTGGGGAAGCATTGTTAGTAACCTCTCATAGGAACACAGTTTTCTTTGTTTTTAAGCTCCATGAATGTTCGGTGGGGTTAAGGCCTGCTCTTCTGCCTGGCTGCAGCTGCTCCTGGAACCAGCCCCATGGAAGCAGGAGCACAGAGGCCACGTTCGGAGGAAAGACTTTGCCCCTCCCAGGCTTATATTTTGTTATCTGGGCGAGGCTGCAATAATTGTGAAAAACAACAGTTTCCTGTTGCAAGTATTTTTTTTTTTTTTTTTCAAGCTGTCCTGATGGGAAGGGGAAATAAAGCACAACCAACTGCTACCCAGAGCCCACAGCAGGATTGCAGGTGCAGCCCAGGCTTCTTCTGCACATACATTCATTCTTTCCTTCAGGGCTTGGGCTTCAGAGCCTCTGTCCCACCTTCCTTTTCACAGAGTGGGATCAACTGCCTGCTCCGGTGGACTGCTACAACAAAATGTTTACAGTCTGGTAACTTCCAGCTCCTAGAGGCAGAAGTGGGGCTGCCATGGGGCTCTTCTCCCCCAGCTCTCGGTGGCTGATGGGTTTTGAGGGGCTGGAAAAGCCCCTGGAAAAGATGGGTCAATAATGCTGTTCTGTTCAGAAGTGCAGCTAGGATGGGTGGCTTGCTGCTCTCCTCATGCCAAGTGGAGAGCTGGCAAAAGCTAGGCTTAACTTTCCCACCAGTGCTTTATTTTTAATCTGAGCCCTAACATGGGCAATTGTGTGAATTTTGGCCAGTGGCCTTTCTCTTTGGTAACTTCTTGTCTGGACAATCTTGGTGCTGTGAGTGACTGTGATTGTAAAACTTGGTACTGTGAACTTTTCCTATGTGATGTGAAATGTGTCGAGGGGATGCTAAGTTCCTGGCCAAAGGAGGTGTAATTACAGGTATATTGTGCTTGTACAGATACTTGTTTCCTTGCACCTTCCTTTTTCAGCATTAAATAGATAGCAGAAGCTCAGAAATAATTATTTCAAGAGAGAATAAGGTGATACCTGAACCTAGGACTACTCCATTCTTCAGTCAAGCAACTGAAGGAAAAAAGCAATCCCCAACCAACCAACTTTGCCAAAAACAAGCTGAAGGAAAAAAAAAAGCTTTTCATGACCAACTATGTTTTGCTGCTCCTATGTCCAAGTTCCCAATAGCACCAAAGTGCTAATCCCTAATACACTGAAGCATGAGCATAGTTATCAGAAGAATCACAGCAGAATTATTAACAAGTCTTACTTCAGTACCCCTTCATAGCCCATAACAAAGTTGCTGTTTCAACAGTGAGTGCCTTTTTCCAGTTAGGATGTTATTGAGAAAAATGGCATATTTGAAATTTTTCTGGCCGTGGCATGTTTAACCCATTGGCAGTGAACTCACAGTTCAAATTTGTCTGTGGATGAAAAGGTTGCCCGGGACAGATGACCCTGCAAAATGACACTTTTGTTGCATAGAATTCCTCTGTAGAAAATGTTGTTCCTTGTGGTGCTATGGTTCCTAGGTTGTTAGGAAATGTGCTGTTTGGAGAGTGCAAAGCTCTTGTAGTTGGCTATACAGAAGCCCCCTTGCAACTAAAAGGGCAGCTCTGCTGCTCCTGCGATTACTTACTATGAAAAAAAAAAATTAAAGCTCTTCAATCTCTTGTTTATAAACCTGCTCCTCCTTTTGAATCCCCGTCTCTTTGGTAATCAAGCTCTTGCTTCCATTTAAACCTTTCTGATTTGAGGAAGAGAGATGGTGGCACCACGAAAGTGCAAACAATACCTCTCCTGATGCACCTTGGACATCTCCTGTACCTTCTGCCAACACTAAATTACTGGTCCAGGTCAGCAACACTTTGCTGAGTGAAATTGTGCCATACTAAGACAGAGGTCCCTTGGGACCCTGTTACGAGCCTCATAACACAACTCAGTTATTTAGCATTTTATTGCTCTTTGTTTGCTATCCTGAAAAAGAGATGACTACTCCCAGGAGGGGAAATGGAAGTGAGAGAAAAGGCCTGTGGCTGATGGACACTTGGCATCCCCCTGGCATTAATCAGAACTTGTATTTTTTAAAAAGCAAGATTGTTAAAATAAAATTAGAAACTTGTGATTGATTTTGCTCCTTTTTTTTTCCTCCTTTGAGTCTTGCTGGACTATTCAATTTTGTATTGAATAGGGACCAACAGATGTGTTATAGTTACTTGTTTTCCTCATACTGGATTGCTAAAATAGTGTCTGGATTTTCCCCTCAAACAAACTTTTTGTAAGTGAAAGCAAATTCTAAGAGCTGTAACATCAAGGGAGTTATTTGAGAAGGGAATGACTAAGGCAAGGAGATTCAGATGACACTTCTGAGCTTCCTATTTAAGTGATTTATAGGAATTTATACCACTTGAAAAAGACTCATGGGAAAAAAAATCAGATTTACATGTTAATTGCTGTAAGATAAAAGAAACTTTCAGAAGTGGGATCATCAAGATGGCAATTACTGACATAATCTGGGAAATGGGTTCTCACTGGAGAAGCACTGAGATCGCAGCTGCCTCTTGCTTAGCTCCTGTTGGGTTAGATTGGATTCCTGTTGAAGCAGGAAGGCTCCCAGACTTGAGTCTGGATCTCTGCAGGTACTGTCCCTTTGTTCTCAAGCTGTCCCAAGAGTCCTGCCTCATGGAGCAGTCCTGCATGGAAATGACAAACAATTCCTTTAACACAACAAAATATTTTAGGAATATTTTAACATTTGTGAGCCAGTTCAGTTCTGGCTCAGGTTTGCCTCAGATTTCTATAACAAATACTAAGAACTCGACATAAGGAGTTAGGCAGAACTGGGGACACAGAAGTGTTTAAGTAAATATATCCAAGAAGTATTCTTGGTTTTTAATTTAAAGAAAGAACCCCACAGGTTAGACACAAATAAAAGTATAAAATATACACAATACAAAATAAATTGTGAGTCAAAAGAAGAGGTTCTTTTCTGAGACATCAGATTTAAAAAAAGCTGAGATAAAATTATCATGAGATTTTTTGACAAGTAAACTTAGATGGACAGGAAGACAAACAGCTTGTCTGAAGACAAGAGAGAAAGGCCTGGATGTATTTACATTTCACAGGTTGTTATCCAGTGGGCTGCTGAAACAGGGATAAGAAACAGGGTAGATGCCAGCCTCAACTAGCCTGGTACCCAGGCAGTGCTACAAGAGCCAGCACTTGCAGGGAACAACTCTTTCCAGTGCATTCAGCCTAATTTTTAAAAACTACTGGAATTGACAGAGTTACCATGACTGCTCCTGGAAGGTGAACCCCTTAGTCTATTCAATATTTCACTGTGGTTAACCTGAACTGCCTGTGCTTGAGCTTAAATCCATGCAAAGACATCTCACGGTGGTTTTCGCTCAGCCTCCCCTACCTCAGATACAATTTCCACTCTAAAACAGCATCTGCTGAAGCTACACTTTCTTCTTCTCCAAAATAGTCTTTCATTTCCTTGTATGTGTCACCATCTATATCTTCAGTTCACATCTTCCTGGTGCTAAGATACCCAAAAGCAAACAGCACTGCAGCAGTGTGTGTGTGTCACAGAACACACCAGATTCCCCTGGTTCTGTGATTCTGTATTCAGCCCCACATTTCTTAAAACTGCGTAACAAACCCAAATTCCATTTTTTGGTCTCCTCTTCCCCCTCCCTGCTGTTGCTGGTTTTCAAGCACACATCTCCCAGTAGAGAAGCAGGAAGAGTTATGGAGACTCTCAGTTTTAACATTTATCTCACTTATTCTCAGTTCCTCCACTTGATTTCTGAATGACCACGGAAATGCAGCTGCAAATGAATGGATGGGTGGGAAAAAAAATAAAACCTCCAGGCACACGTATCAACCAGGTACAGAGAGCCCTAATCTGAAATTTAAGGCACACATCTTTAATGCAGTATATACAACAAAATGTTTAAAATGTGTATTAAAATGGCAATGCAGATTTTACCATGTTATCTAAACCTATTTTCTAAACCCTGCCTGTGACTTTTATCCAGTGCAATAGAATCAGCACAGCTGGAGGGCATTTTGAAGGCACGAGTGGATGAGCCACAGTAATTTTTCTGCCATGCATCAGTGAAAATTCAATGTAATGCTTTCCCCAAGGAACAGAACCACTGCCTGCTCTTTCACAGGGGTGGCCAATATTCGTGGCTTCACTCCACAGAGACTGGGAGCAACATTCCAGGTCTGCTGGGCAGTGCTGCACCCCAGCAGCACACAGGAAGATCCCACCACTAAGTCATGTACAATAAAAGGACAGGGATGGTGTTGGAAATGCATTCTCAGTACTCTGCATTGGGACCACCTTCCATCCCTCTATTTCCAAGAGAGCAGGTCCCAGGCAGAGCCTAACAGTCCTCCAAAGATTGGTCAATGTCCATCACCTCTGCTGGATAGCTCCAGCTAGAGCTCCTCTGAATGTCCTGGAAAAACAGCTGCTTCTGGAGGCTCTTTAGACTGTTCAAGACCTCTGGGGTGAGTTCGTGGAAGCCCACCTGTTGTTCCTGATCCTCCTCCTCCTCCTCTTCCTCATCCTCCTCTAGAAGGTCCTCAGGAGGCAGAGGGGAGCATCTGGAGATGTAGCCCTGGTCTGACTGCACTGACTGTCTCTGGTCTTTGCATTGGTCATCAAAGACCAGCTGGTGCTGCTGGTCAGCCTCTCGCTGGCAGAGACACGGCGCTGAAGGAATGACACTCTGTTGATAAAGACGGTACATGGGTCCATTCAAATGGTCACTCAGGTCACCTGAGAGGTTTGCAGGACTCTGCTCAGCTATTGCTGAGACTTCAGAGCCATCATGGAAGATGACGTTATTCCTCATTGGAAAGCTTGTCTCCAAGAGAGGAACTCCTTCCATGCAGTCCTCACTGCTCAGCACATGATGACTGAGGACATTTCTGTCTTTCATGGGAGAGACTGGCTCCACTACCCGAACTTGAGGAGTCTCATCCGCAGGAAGGACCACGGTCTGGGAGTTTGGATCCCCAAGTGGATTAAGCTGAGGCTGCAGCTTACAGCCTGTCCTTTCACCTTCACGCATGTGGAGGTTGACAACGTAACAGCAGCTGGGGTCAGGCTCACGTAGGTGCAGCTGGTGTTTCACAATTCCACCTGGCTCACTCAGCAGCGAATCTACCTGGCTCTCTCTGTTTAGGGAATGCAACTCTTCATCACTATCCAAGCAGATGTTCTCACTTTCAAACCAGTCTGGGTGCTCAGTCTGCCAGTTCTTGAACTTCTCTATGGCCTCCTTCAGCTTCCTCCCACTGGGGGTTTCTATGTAATTTTGGGCTGTGATTTCCTGGATTCGATGGATCCGTCCAGGTTCAAACTTCTCCAAATCCTGAATCCGAAAATAAATGTCCTCAAACTTGTCCATCAGTTGGTACCTGGCTATGACATTGAACAGATCAGGTATATCTCTCTCACTGCATATTCCCTTGAAGTAGCAGACTATGTACATTCCAAAACAGGCTGGCTTCTTGAAATCTGGCAGGATCAGATTCAAGGCTGGAGTGAACAGGTCTCCCACTGGCCTTTGCTGATCTTGCCTGAGGCACACGGGATCCCTCCCGAGCATGGCCTGCCATTTGGCCTGGGTGCCCCGAGAACACAAGATGATGATCTTTGAAGACAGCTCTTCCATTTCCTTCTTCTGCCGCATGAGCCAGGGTAATGGCCCCAGCTCTGAGATGTGATGGTCTTCCAGCAGATCCAAGGCTACAGCAGTGCCACAGACAGTCATCAGGAACTCGGCAAACTTCAGCACCACATCCACGTAGAGCAGGTGGTCAGCAGAGTACACAACCCAAACCTTCCGGGGCTTCAAGGGTGGTAGGGGCAGCTCGGTGTACGGTGCTGATGGAAGACAGAAAAACGTTAATTACAGCCACATTCCCAAAATTGTAATGGTGTGAGTCAGCGCTAAGCAGCATAGGAGGGTATTAACAAAACTTGTAAGTTTTTAATGGTCTTTTGGCAATGTATGTGGACAACATCTCGTTGTGTAAATTTAACATGAAAATATAGACACAGTGAAGCTGTGATTTATAATAATGCCCAGATGACTCATTGACTCTCACCTCACAAAACCAATACAGCAGCTTCAAGAGGTTTGTAAATATTGCTGTGTTCTCTGGTGGGGAGCTGAGTGCACCCACCCCAACCCAATCTCCTGTTGCTATGGCCCAGATGATTAGCAAAGGTTCTTCTGCCATTACGGCCTCAGCTGGGTTGGAAGTCTCACCACATTTCAAAGCCTCCCATTTGACAAACACAGCATTTCAAATTCCATATACAAAGCTTCTTTTAGCTAAACAGGAAGATCCTAAGGCTATCTTTTGGTTTCAAGAAGCATCTATAGAGTAGTTAGAACCTACAAAAGCCCCTCCTGGGCAACTGTGTGAGAGCTGCAGAATTCATGACAGGTGCTTGATAAAACACAGGTTACATCTTACCAGCTTGGAAATTGTTGTGGTTGCATTTCCCTCGCTGGCGTCCTGGGAGAGAGAAAGTGTGTCAGTTCTGAAAACATGCAGCAAGATTAAATGCTTAAAATCACACCACCTTCCACAGATTAGGTTAAAAAAAAATAATCTTTAACTGTGTAGGGAGATAAAGCTGTAGGGAGGGAGAAGCCTAATAAAATAACACACTGAATGAAGACTCTTCTACAGCCAGTTCTTGCTGTATTTTTCCTTTGAGAGGAGACAGAATGCACTCAAAATGAATTTTCACCATCTCCCCCAAATCTAGGCAGTCTCAAGTACGTAACCCCCAACTGTTCTGCTACCTCTCTGTAAGGAGAAGGGCCAATTTTAAAGATGGCTTTTTCTTAAGAAGCTTCTCTAAAGAGGTGACTAAAATATTCCTAGCTACATCTTATCTGTAAGTTTGATGTTAAGAAAATTTCCAAAAGATTACCAGTTATTCCTCTTGTGTAACAAGAAAACAAAACAAGCAGTGAGTTACACAGCTTCCCTGTGACAACTGCCTCATGGCTGCAGCACAGAAAACTGGGAATTAGCCCTTAAGTACCCAATTTCCCAGCATGCTTGATGTCAATCTCTATGTTCTGTATTTTTTTTTCTTCCACTTTAATTGAAAAACCTTATCTAATCTCAAAATAGTGTAAGATTAATTTTGCAGACTTTGGGGATCAGGGGAAGATCACAGTGTGGACAAACAGGAAGCTTTGGTTCTGCAAAACTTTTATGCAATGCAGGAGAAAAATAAGTGCAAAGATCTGTGCAGCAATCTGCAGGAAACAAAGGGCTGAACTACGAAATTGCTTTTTCCCCTCTTGAGCTCTGAAGTGCTATGAACATGGAGACTGAGACAGGACAATCTGTGGAAGGCTTTACTTATCTAGTGGATGGTATTAAGACATTGCAATTCCTATAAAGTAAAAGAGAAGGTGTTTCCACAGGCATTATCTCTGTGGAAGGCATCAGAACAGCAAGGAACAAGAACAGGAACAGGTACAGAAAGAGGAAAAAAATATGGCTGAGCATTGAATTTTTTCTTCCTGGGTGGTATAAGCCTCACCTGCTCGTTTTTTAGTCATACACAGCACAGCTGTTATGACTGAGCCCACCAGTAACACACAGATCCCAGTGATACACCAGTAGAGCCATATCATCATATCGTCTGCAAAACAAAAACACTCCTCAGACACTGCCCTAGACAAACAGAGCTCCACCAGAGAGCAGGAAGTTCTGGAGCAGCAGAGGCCAAGGCAGAGGACCCTAGTGGTGCTGAGTAGAGCAGTACTTCCCCCTTACAATACACAACCACTTCTCCAAACCCATTCCTGCTTCCAAGATGCTGCTGTACACCATAAACTTGCTCCACACAAAGAACCATATGTGCAGCGCACTGAAAGCACAGATCAAGAACCTTCCTCTAAATAGCACTGTTTACCCAGCTTTGACAGGCATGCCGCCCATGTCCTGCCTGTTCATGTAATTTAGCTTAAAAAAAACTTTAAAAATCACCATTTTGGGTCAGGAATTTCAGTTTACAGGTGTTTTGTTTTTGGTTTTTTTTTTTTAAATCTTGAGCAAAGCAGATTCTTGCAGGTGTTGCAGCCAAAAAAAGATGTCAAATCATTATGCACAAGTTATCTTGACATTCATAAAAACGAATATATGCAAGCTATTCTCTCCAAAAGCTGCTTTATATTATGCAAATTTTTTAACACTGAGCAAAGTGACAGAAAGTATTTTATATTAAGACTCTTCTTGTCAAAACTGCTTCTCAAAGAATTCTATGCAAGTGAAGTGTCTCTAAAAAAATTGCTCTTTAAGGTTCACACTGCATACAAATACTTGCCTCATTAAATCATGGTGAAGTCATTCTTAGCACAATTAATTCTGAACTCAGTGTTACAAGGGGACTGCAAAAGAAATTTTTGACACTAGGCTCTTCTCACCATCAGACAGATTTATTGGCACATTTTGATTATGATACCTGGCTGGTTGAGCTGGGTGGCTCAAAAGAGGGACCCTGAACAGAGAATTCCCTGGACAATTAATCCCTTATGACCTGAACTCCCCATCCCTCATGTGACATTCCAGACCAGGAGCATTATTAAGGTCTGAGGTCTCCTTGCCCTTCGTTGGTTTGGTGTTTTGTTACCAAGAGGTTGCCATGTGCTCATCTTCACATCCTCTGAGGCTTCAGGGGGAGCTTTGGTGGGTTCTGCAGCCCACGTTACAATATGGTTGTTACAGTTCATACATCACCATCTGTGGGCTGTCCACTTCACTATTTTCAAATAATACAAAATTTTCAGCAGGGACATTTCCTGCCCACCGGGTCATTCCCAGGAAGGATCATTTCTTATCCTACACAACAGGAAAAGAGCAGCAGGAAGAACTTCTTACCCGATGGTTCTGTACCTGCAAAAGACAAGAGTTATGTTAAAAATTCAGTTCTCAGCCCCAAAACAATGGAAATCTGATTTACAGAAAAGTGGTTCTCACTTGGAACTGGTTCACATGGGATGAAAGCAGAGTGTCTCGGACAGTCTGTGCCACATTTCTCAAAGAATGGCTGAATCTGCAGTTGAAATGAATTCAGAAAACAGAAGTTATTCCTAAAAGAAATTTTGTTTCCTGATTTACTTTTTCCCTGCCTCAACATTCCCTGTGTTTTAGTGCAGAGACACAAAATTCCCATTTCCCTTCAGAAAACAAGATTAATCAAGAATTCTTACACTATACATTAAGAAGGCTGTGAGCTCCTGAGGTTGCACATTTGCCATTCCCACCCCACAGTGTCTGATTTGGCAGCCCTAAACTAAGGAAAAGTCACTGACTACTGAGAATACCCATATAAAAAACTGCTCTTTCAGCCATAACCATTATGTCCCTGATACAGGCAATTAGAGATTAGCCAATCTCGGAACAAAACACTGTGAAAAAACCCCTAACCCAAAGGTGCTCATTGCCTTGTTTGTGAAGGAAGGACACAGGGACAACAGTGTGATCCCACCTGTATTCTGTAGCTGCAGCAAGCTTTTATGTTCTCTATTTTGATTGTGACATTCACTTGCTGTTGTAGTCCATCCTGCAGAAATCAGATGCAAGTTATAAGAGAAGAAAAAACTCTGAATGAAAGCAGGAAAAAAGAAAAAGGTGACATGAAAGCATGGAGTGGTCCAAAGAAGGAGAAGATTTCTATTTTTCTTTCCTTTGAAAAAGAAGCCAACAGAGAACAAAATGGGTAAAGGATGTGGCCACCATTTCTGCAGGTGTCCTGTGTGACAGACATGGTAATACAATTAAGACAGCCAGCTAAGATTGCACAGGTAGCAGGAAACAATGAGGGATGTACATTGTATAACTTCAAAGGAGTTAAACTTACAGTTTCTTAACAATGGAGATGTCTTCAGCTTTGTAATGTGTAAACATTAACAAGCTTCCTTGTTTAATTAAAAGCAGCTGTCAAGACTGCTGCTTCTGACACCAAAACCGGCAAATAAGTTGCCCTTGCAACCTGCTTTACACAATCAATATCAAGATAACCTAATTCTTCACAGGGATTAGCAGATACAAACTCCAAAGTGAGGCGCGTTCCCCTCTGCCAGGGAAATATTCACACAGCTGTTCCATCTGTGTCAGTAATAAATGTATCAGTGCAAGCAGTGCTAAGGGTTTTATGTGTTATGGAACAGAAAGAGTGAACAAACTGAATGCCAATACATCTGCCCTTGCCCAAGGAAGGGCGGAGAGTGGTTCCAAATATTCAGCATTTCTCCTCCCTCAGATGCCTGAAGGAAAACATTTCTTATATTGGAAGACAGTCTGGACACTTTGAACCTCTCAGTAACATAGACTGCAAGACCTACAGAAATTGATTCTCAGCTTGAATGAAGCATCTGTTAGTAAATCACTCATTCTTTATCTAAAAAATTTAATTAACACCTTCCTGTGATCGTATTTGATAAAGTACTTCAATGATTTATTGAAACGTTGCACCTCAATTTTGGTTAATTTACTTAGTCTTAGCTCCCCAGGCAATGGCTTGAAAAAAGTAATAAAGCCTAGACAATCAAATATCAAATTTGACTTTGCAGATATTTATAGGTTGCTTCATGCATTACAAAACCTCCTTTTTGATCTTTTATCCACCACATTCTTCTTTCCAGAGACAATTAAAAACCTGTAAAAATAATTCCTTGAAAATTGTTGCTCCAATGTCCTGGTTTAGCAAGCATTTAAGGTGTTTTGCCTAAATCCCCAGAGAAGGTATGACTTAGGAAGGGAATTACCTCCATGAAGTCACGTGTAACCATTCTGCACTTCTTCTCATTCAGGTAACTGGCCACATGAATTTGGTATTGGGCTGCCTCTGTCCATGGTTTGAAGCTCACAAGCAGAGTTGTATCATCTAAACTCTCACCCTGGATCCTGGGTTCCCACAAGCTGCCTGGAAGTAGGACAGAGATTCCTGAGCTTCTCAGCTGTCAAATATTCCAACAGAGCACCCCACATCTACACGTCTCAAAAATTTTTACCTGTCTTTATACATGGGATGGTTCTTCTCATCAGAGAATCCATGCAGTCTGCAAGAAAGACCATCAGCAGCTAGTCAGAAACACTGTACTTCCATTTAGGAAAAAACCACTTTTTCTTATCAGAATCCAGACACCTGACCAAGCTCTCCTAAATGAGCAGACACTTTTGTTCCAAAGCAGTGGCAAAATTCTGTACAAGAACAGTATTGGTTTCCAGTGTATAAAGCAGTCCCTTCACTGAGGTAATGATGTGCTTTGCTTTTTTCTTTTCAGAACAGAGGAGATTAATGAGACTAAAAACACACCAAACATTAGCACAGCGATATCTGAGAATTCTTGCTGAACTAACATAGTTAGGTGCAGAAGGGGTCACAATAGCGGAATGAAAACTTCTTGTTCATCCCCACACCTTGTCATCACACCACAGCAACAGATTCCTCCAAAGGCATTTGACACTGGAAAATTAGGAGGCTGGAATCTTTCTTAATCCCAAAACACTATTCCACATTTATTTATTCACTTTATTTAGCAGATTGGCCCTGCTCTTTGGGACTTCCTTCAGAGTCAAATCCAGAGTTACAAATTCAACATTTAGCAATGTGGGATTTCCAAATCTCAGCCTTAAATTATGTCTCTCCTCCAGGGCTTGGACAAAGGAAAAGGAACAACTCTCTGCTTAGACAGTTGAGATAAAACATTGCATATCTCAAATTTACAACTTTCAAAGCTACCAATTTAAACTTTACAAAGTTTCCAACTTTACAGCCTCTCTTTAATTCATGTGTAAGCTCTAATCAGCAAAGCTCCCTGCAACTGCTGAGCCTGACACCATGCATTAGGTTTGTGAAGAACAGTAAAGGATAAAAGCTGGGAAGTTCTTAGTGTGAACAGGCATAAGAAAGGAAAAGAGGGCTGAAAATGAAGTGCTCCCTCTCCTTTTCCAGCTCACATTCACTGACACACTTCACACTTTACCATTTTATAACTACAAAATCAGGTTGACAACTATAAGCAAGTTAAGGAAGAAGCTGAGAACCAGTTTTCAAGCTTTGTATTAAGCACCAAATATTTATGAAGCAGTCAGTGCAGCCAGAGGGCACTGCAGATGCTCAGCAACCTTGGGGAGAACAATGAAAATTCTCTAAGCAATAGGAAAATTTTCACATATACAAGGAGGGGTCAGGAATTCAGTACTACCAAGTTTCTTGGTAAATTATGCCTAACTGTGCCTTCGAAACTGAACTTCACACATCTGAGATTTATTACTAGAAGGCAAACTTCTGATTTGGAAATTCTGGCCTGTACTTCCAGCTGCCACAAGCAGAGGGGCAACTCTGAGAGATTTTAAATTAAGTAAAAGCAGCAGTGAGCACAGAAGATTACTCTACAGCCCCACTCAGGAGGTGAAGTATCTTTGTGCCTGCTCAGCTGATGAACACTTTAACAATAAAACCTAGGAGATGCAACTCACCTGCAATCAGCCCTTCAGAGGGCTACACCAGTTCCCAGGTTTAACCAGGAATTTCCCTTTAGCCACAGCTGTAGCAGAACTCTTTGACAAGCTACAAATGGAATTTCTCAGAAATCAGAGGTCCAAGCTTTGTCCAGCTTTCTAGAAAGCATATACAGGATTTTTCTAGCAGTACCTTCTATTCAGAAACTGCAGTCAACTGGAATCAAAGGGTGTGTCCTTCACAGAATAGTCCCTCCACACACACCTTATTCCAAGCAGAGATCTGACAAACTTCTGGACACAAGATCCCAGAAATAAGGACGGTGATTTGTAACAGAAACGATACAACAACACATTTTGGATATATACCACAAGGGTATTGGACGTAAGGCTGGCACTGTGGGTTTTCTGTACAGCAATATTCAGAAAGGACAATAGGTTCTTATAATACTGTCACCCTATTGCCAAACTTCCTTACAGTTCATGGATCTGGAATGGAAAAAACATCCAAAACACAGGTCCACAAACCACCACATTCCTGCCACAGGTCCACAAACCACCACATTCCTAAACTCAAGGCCTATGTGAACAAAATCAACTCTTACCAGGCATTGTGAGAGACATGGACTTGCAATTGTAGTCTCCATTTATGCCCAGTTTGGGCAGGTGATACACGGTCACTTGGTAAGTCTGGCCAGGTTCCACTTCAAAACGGTCAAAAGTGAAATTCCACTGAAAACAAAACACATCCACAAGGACTTTAAAGGACAATGTTGTTCTTTAAAGGCACTAAAATTAACAGCTGACTTGGCCCTGTTCCACTGTGTTCCCTCATCCCACATAACCCCTTTACTGAAGCTTGACTATAAAAAATTTTATGTGTATTAAATATACCCATCTCTTTGTCTGCCTCAATTCTTCTGTCTGGAATTAGCTTTTTCTTAGGATCTTTGAGCTGATACAACAGTTTTATGCCAAACCACTGTGTGGAGTTTCCACCAAACTACGTTCTGACTGAAACGAGGTTCGAATAAAATATGCAGTTTCAAGATGAAAATTTCAGTCTTGTGTGGATTTTGCAGCACTGTGCAAGTTCTAAGCATTTAGAATTGCATTTATACATATGTAGTTCTGGACCTGGCCATTCCATACACATTTTCTTAAATCTGTAGTATTTTCTGCATCAGCAACACTGTGCAAACTCTGGGAGAGGCACTGGCTCCTAGGCCAGTGGTATGTGGTAAGTTAACTATGGCCAAATTCTCTGTCGTTAAGGAAGGAACTCCTTATTATTTATACTCCTTACTGGTGTGGATGCTCAGCACTTTTCTGATGAGTTTCCTACAATAAGTGTAAGCTGAAGGATGAATCCCAAGGCTGGTGCTTTCCTCCACAAGAACAGAGTACAAGAAAGAAGTGGAAGCAATAGGAAGAGCTGAGTTAAAAAAGCTCCCAAGCAGAATGTAAAACTCCCTAAAATTATTTGCTTTAAGTAACATCCAGAGTGATGACACGTGCTAGGCACTAAGAGCAACAATTCTTAAAACCTGAAGGATGGGAGGAGTGAGAGAGACATGGGAAAATGGAGAGAGAAAGTCCAATACCTTGACTCTTTCAACTCTAAGCAGCCAGTACTTTTTAATCAATAACCCTGCTGTAAGGCAGTGAAAGCAGAAACAAATCCATGGACGAGAAGATGTAATTCGGAGCCCTTTGCACTCACCCGGCGTCCATCCGGACGGACCTGAAGCGGCAGATTGTTCTGGAAGTCAAACTGGGCACAGATTTGCTGATTGCTGTTCACCTGCATCACTGTGAGCTCTGCCCCCTCCAGAAAGCGGATGCTGGCTGCAGGCACAGGGACAGAGGGACACATTCATCTCTTCCTCTCCTCTGCACATGGAGAGGTTGCAGCCCCCACTGAGATTACCACTAACTCCTCGGAGGTGCTGAGGATCCCAACTCAAAGATAACTGGCCGTGGAAAAGTGAGCAGGCAGGGTTGCCTAACAGCACTCTCAGCCTGAAGGCTGTCCTGCATGGCAAGGCTACATCTGTGCAAAGGAGAAGGGAACAGCACTCTCCACACACCCTGGCAGTTCCACATGTGCCATGTGATGTTTCTGCCTCTCGAAGCTGCTTCGTGCAGTTTGAGTGCCAAAGCAAACACGCCTGTATTTTGGCACACAGTCCCAGGGAGAGAGTTCACAACTACACTGAGTGGAATGCCTGGGTTACCTGAGTCACACCTGCTGCTACACTACCATAGCTAGAGATCTACAGCCCTCAGACACAGGTCCTGCAGGAGGAATAAAGGAATGTGTTTAATCCTGTCTTAAAGCAGTGCAAAACTTTGCACAAGAGTATGCAAGGGAAACAGCATTTACACACAAACAATCAAAGATATTTAGAGTGAGAAAACTTGACTTATTGGTAGTCAGCTAGGCTCCAACAGTGAGACAAGTATTCTTTTATCAAGACACACAAGGATGAGATTACACCTGCCAAACTAACAAAATTAAGCAGCCAAGCTCTCAGATTTCAAAGATCTGTTTTCATGACTAGAGCAGTCAAAGGCTTGAAATCATAATTCTCCTCTCTACCCTTACTAGATCACACCTATTTCCTCTGCTCCATGCTCAAATTAAACAACCACCACTCACCATCCGTGGCCACTTTCCACTCTATCTGAAGCACAGGGAGCAGCTTTCCATCCTCCCGACGGAAAACATCCGAAGAAACGTGGAGACTGCTTGGAGCAGAAGGAGTCCATGCAGGAACCTTCAGCCAGCTTGACTCCATGCAGGTGCCTGTCCAGCAAATAAAAACCACATTCAGAGTGGAGGAAGCTCTGCTTAATTGCAATTATGGTCTGCTCTCTGGGTCAGGGTTATTCCAAGGGGAAAACTGGGTGGCAGACTGCTTCCAGTGCAGAAAGGCAGTTTTCAGCATGGAAGTACTCTGTGAATTGCCTGTAATAATCTGAATTTATTCTAGTAACTTCTTCCTCTTTTCCTTAAAATCCATTAGTACTTAATCAATTTAGTCAGGTTAAACAGGTCAAGTAAGTTTACTTAGTATCTCCTTCAATCTTCTGCTGAAACAGACCTGTGTTAGTACTAATTTCCAGGCTTCCAAACAAAAGAAATCTGTCAAATACCCAGGGAAACGGTTCCTATTGTTAATGACCTTGGGTCTACAAACTGCTTTTCCTCAAGTTTGAGTATATATCTAAATTCAGCTTCCAACAACTGCCTGTTATGCCTTGCCTAGATTAATGAGCTCCCTGGACAGAAAAATAAGCTATGCTTGTCAACACAGTGTTAGGGAAAATTGGTCCTGTAATGTCATCAGAAAGTGAAATCAGGTATGACAGGCATTAGACAGACATGATCTACTTAGGCTTTTGTAAGACATTTGACTTATCAGGGCATGTTAAAAATAGCCCAGTCAGGCCGCCCAAAGTAGACTTTGGGTCTATTTTGCTGGATCTGTGATGGGAACAGTGGAAAGTGGGGATTATCCCTTCATGTAACAGTATGGTTTTAGCCTTAGGAGTAATTAGACAATCCTGAAGTGCTCATTCTACCAAAAAATATCTATAAAAAGCCTGACAAGAATAAAGTACCCTTCTGCAAAGAGTGTACTAAGCACTAAAAAAAAATAGATTTCCCCAGAGCAGAGAAACATAAGAGCTATAAGACAGTATTTAAACCAAATAGTCAAATTAGGGAGCATTTTAAGGGTGGTTCTGCAGTTTGGCTTAGCTTTGTTGCCAAGCTGTATTCCAATGGCTGCGTGCCAGTGGGAAATAAGATCCAACCTGATCCCACCCAAGCCCTCTCCTGCCAAAAAAGCTTTAAATCTGGTTATTTTCAGCATAGTCCTCCCCTTTATCTGGCAAGTCAAGCAAAAATACTACAAAACCCACCACTGGCTACAAAAATACTTGTGCCAGTATGACACAGGGCTGGGCAGTGAGGCAGGAATGAGCCTGCTTAGAAGAAGGACTGCAAGGAAAAGCCAAGGAGTTCTGCAGCACTGCCCAGTCGTCTCCAGGTACCAAATGGACAACTACAGAACATTTTCTTTTTTTTAAGAACATTTTTCAGAACATCCCCCACAATTATATTAAGGTCTTTCAGATGCATGCCACTGCTAAGACTTGACCCCTTACACCCAATAATTTACATTAATTGCTCTCAACTGCACCTCTCTATGCCCCTTTTAAAATTCTAGTTCATACATTAATGTTTCATCAAGTACTATCTTAATGGCTTGTAATGAACATTTGCTGGCAAACTTGTCCTAAAATTCCCATTTCTTCATAAACTGATGATCCCAGCTTTAAATAGAAACTAAACAAGTTGGGTTGGGTTCTACTCATGCCACTGCCTACCCCCAAACTCTATCCCAAAAAAGACATAACTTTCCATTCCTCTTCTAGCTGGAGCTTATAATGGATCAAACTGGAAACTCCGAAAGCAAGGCATGATAGCAGTGTTTCACTTTACAACTCTCTGATTCCAGCAGGAAAAATAAGCTGTATGAACCCAGTTAAAAAAAGAAGAAAAATAGAAAAAAAAAAGCACGATCTGATGAGAAAACTGCAACAAAGAAAAAAAAAATTACTTACTGTTTCTTACGAGACAGTTTAAATCCTGTGGGGGAAAGAAACAAGAATATTAGTCTCAGAATAAAACTGACAGTAACTTGCTTCTGCTCGGTGTTGGGAGAGGGGCAGGAAAAAACAATTCAGTGACGCACACAAATTGGAAGAATTAACCATGATGGAAACACTGGACTAAGCTGTTAATCAAAATTCCAAGGACACAGGGCATGAAACCTGTGCACAGCTTATGTGACATCAGTATCACAGAATCACAGATTCCATTGGAAAAGACCTCTGAGATCATCTGCTCTAAGCTGTGACCGAACACGACCGTGTCAGCTGAGTGCACATCCAATTTTTCCTGGAACACCGACTCCAGCAGCTCCCCGGGCAGCCCATTCCAGTGTCCAATCACCCTTTCTGTGAGGAACTTCTCCCTAATGCCCAATCTAAACCTCCTCTGGTGCAGCTTGAGGCTGTGTCCTCTTGTCCTGTTGCCTGGGAGAAGAGCCCGACCGCCACCTGGCTACAGACTCCTGTCAGGGAGTTGTAGGGAGTGATAAGGTCACCTCTGAGCATAAGCCCTCTGCAGCGAGGCTTGACAGAGGGGTATTTTATTTTCCAGCATTATCTTTGAGAGGCAACCCAACAAGGAAAAAAATTAATCAGAATTAGACACCTTCTTATTAAGACTAAAGATGCCCTGATCATAAAGAAGCAAGAAGTTATGTGGTCTCTGCCTGGCTTCTCCAAGTCATGTTTTGTTTATCCTGGAGGACCCCATGGTCACCTGGAAGAAGCTTGCCAGCTTGCTTGGTTAATGTGATGCGAAGTCACAGTGAGAAGGAAGCCTGAAGTTGTCACTGACACAGTAAATCGAGATGAGGGCTGGATTTCCCTCACTCATTTCCTATGCCCTGACATATAAAGGTAGATATTACTGTCAAACCACTGCCATCATATAATTCATTTCAGTGGAGGAGGAAAAGCAGTTGGTTTTTTAAACTCTTGACAACTTCCTATGGTCAACTCCAAGTGTACTTGGAGCTTAGCTCCCAAGGGTATATTTACATTTTTAGGGATAGGTGCTTGAAAAAGCCAACTGTGCCTTTTTGGCAGTGAACATGCAGGCACAAAATTTCACAGACATTGAATTGCCATTAGACAGCATCAATGCCAGAGGCATAGCCCTAAAGCTGCCTTCCCTTAGAGCCCAGCACTGCTGCCTGCCCAGAGCTGGCACCAGGCAGGCACCTGGATACAGCCTGAGAGCATCAGGAAGGTCCAGAACCTGTAACCACATCTTCTGGCCTTCTGCCCCTGCTTGCATGAGAGAGGCTGGGAACAAACCACCAGCTCTGAGGAGGAAGGTGGGCACTGCTTTTCCCAGCTGTTTGTAACAGAACTACATCCTGCCTTTAAAGCAGTCCTAGCAAAGGCAAAACATCACATCAATTAATCAGCTTTCTGTTTTTTGAAGGAAATATGAAGTATAAGCATTTGCTGAAACAGAGTACCATACAAGCTGTGCTGGTAACCAATTTCAAACATGAGCAGAGTTCTACTGACCATGAAGAAAATACTTCAGAGATGAATGCTCACATTTCAGCTCATCTATCTGTGTTCCTGCAAACCTGGAGCGAAAGCAGGAAGATTTGGCATTAAGCTCCTCATGCTTATTTAAAAAATAAAACCTGAAAATCTCTTCCAGGCTTTTGCTTCACAAGTCACAACAATACACACACGTATAAATCCAGCCTTCAGGCACCCTTCACAAGAAACACATCCACATTCCAATTACTGTACCACAAATGCACTCAAGATAGAGGCATATTCAAAAAGATTCAGTGCAACGCCGGCTTGCGTAACATTAACCAACTTCATTGTTGTTTAGGAAACATTTCAATCAGCTCAAAGGATGGAATCTGCCTTACGGGCTACCCTGAACTTCTAAGCGTACACAAACCTATGACACTTTGCCTGGGAACTGAACTTTGCCGAGGAATGGTTTACCCAGCAGCCAGCTAGCCATGTTCTATTTTCCAAAACAAAATCATCTTTGGTGCTCTGTTAGGACTAAGGCAGCATCCCACAGTCAGAACAAATATCTTGGCCCATAAATACTGATTTAGTCTAAACTGCACATTCACAATTATACTGCACCTAATTATTGCAGGCAAATGTACAAATAAATCCTCCATTGAGTATTTAGATTCTGTCATACTTGAAAAAATTGGTTACAAGTAAAGTTAACAGAAATGTTACTGCAATTTGGTACCTCCCAGAGCAGGTTTCCTTTCCCCCCATCACTGCAGGACACTCCCATGTAGCACCTGCAACCTAAATACTTCATTAATGGGGAAAAAAAAAAGAAATGGAAAGCAAGGAAGGAAATGCTGATTAAACCAAACCCAAACTAGCTAACTACAATCACTGAAAAAGCAAAAAATAAAAATTGTAAATAAAAGAATACCAACATGGAAGAGCAGATTAAGCTATGAAAAGAAAATACTCCTAACACTTAATCAGACTGTTTAAGGTAAATTTTGTGGCCTGACAATGCCCCCTATTTAAAAGGTGCAATTTTTTTTTGTCTGAGATGGAGTTAATTTTCTTCACAGCGGCTGCTATGGTGCTTTCCACTAAGGGCAAAGCATGAATGGCTGTGAGGGGCCAAGCTGCTCTGGGATGAACCCCCAAGAGGAAACAGAAATAACTGCATCTAACCATGGGCTTTTTTTCCTAATGTAATGATTTCTGTTAAAGCCTATCACTTAATATTCAGTCATTTTGTCCTTGTTCTCTTGCAGTTATCAGTAATTATTGTAAATACCATCACAATAAAGCCCTTATAAAAAATATAAGGCATTGTGAGTCTGAAGAGCACCGACATCTGCTTTCATTTGAGCGCTGGTGTTCTGCTTGTTAGCTGACAACACGTGGCTAAGTGAGGAAATGCTGCATTTCCCCTTTTTTGTTTAATGATCAATATGAATATTGATCCAGCACAGCATACAAATGCATTCTCCCTTCCTCCAGGTCTGCTGTCTCAGGTGAAGTGTTTGCAAGGATGTTCCCAGCTTTGATGAGGTTGCTGTGCCCTTTCTGGCATTCATTAAAAACCCCAGAGCTCAATGAGGAGCCATGCATCTGTTGATGGGGATTCAGAACTGACACTTGGTAATTAAAACCTTTCTTACCTTTTCAACACTGGGTTTCTATGGGGAAAAACAATAGTATTTTATCTGGTGTACCACCATTCCCCAGCCCCACTCAGGGTTTTCAAGGGACTACCTACACATGTGTCTTTCCTACCCTGCACTAACCTGTTTACCTGCTGTGCCAGAAACTTTTTTTATGTGCAGCTGACTATAATGAAGTGTTTTCAGCTGCCATCAGTTAGTCAAGCATTTAGCAGGTTTACCACAAGAAGAGGGGAAGGATTCTCCCACCACAAGGTAGCCTGCACCAATTAACTTCTTAACACTCCGTTCCCAGTCCCCAAAGCACTACAGGGACGACCCACGAGCTGAAAATGCCTTGAAGAACAACTCATCCAGGCAGGAAGTCCTCACTACTGGCATAAGGAAGCAAAGATAGGTGAAGATAAAGGCCACACTGCAGGCAGGGGTTTAAGAAGCTCAAAGGGTATCTGGAAAGGAGTTACCATGAAAATTCTCATTTCCTTTTTTGCAGAGTGCCCAGGAGAATTGGACTGGGCTGGGCTGCAGCTGAGGGCACATTTTAATACCAAAAAGTGTAACTCCAGGCAATGGCATTCAAAAGTTAGGAAGCAATTAGAGCAAAAGACCAGTTGGGTTTGCAGCAAAGTAAGGCAACTTCTGTCAGATTTGCACTGGCTACCTCCTCAGCACCTGAAGGAACCACAACAGTCCTTTTCAGAACCCAACATGGGGCTCAAAGGGTTTGAAGTAACAGATTTGATTGGAATGTGCCAGATTAAACTCATAGCTGTTACTCTGGTAGCCATTGACAGGCTCCTGTGCTTGCCCTGGGGCTCACCTGTCTGTACATGAGAGCCTGGTGCTCGCCAGTGGCTGGTTTTTACTTTCACTGCTTTGCTGTGCTGTGTTGGGGAAGATGGGATAGGAAAGCCGTATAGATATGATTACCTGGCAAAAACTATAAGTGAGATTGAAATGAAAACAAGCTTTGAGTTACCCAACCCCAGTTACTGAACAACTGGAAAACAATGGTATAGCCAGCTAGAAGTAATCCCCATTTGATTAAACAATGCCTTCGGCTTGCAAACAGGTCCAAGGATTGGAGAAGACCCTGCAAACCCATCAGAGGGTCCAAAGAGCAACTTTTAGAGTTTAAAATATAACGCCATAGGTTAATGCAATGATTCTTATAGGCTGTAGGCAAATGTAAGATTTGTAGCTTATTCTAGATTGGTCAATGGAAATTAAAATATTCAACACAGAAGATGATTTATTGTATTGTAAATGGACATGACCCACACTCTTCACTCTCTCTTCTTCCTCACTTCTCCACCTTTTCGTCTCTCTCTCTTGCCTGCTCTCAGACTTCTCTGACCTGCCTGGAGCTGCGTCCGGCAGCTCCTGGCAAGTCTTTCTTTCCCCACGCCTTCTGCAATAAACCTCATGATCTAAAACCCAAACATAGAGATCTCCGTCACTGTCTGTCCCGACCATCCACAACCGAACCGACCAGAATTCCACAGTGCTGCTCATCCCATCACTCTGCAGTGCCTGGAATGTTCTGGTAACAGCAGTGGTGATGCACCTGGACTGGGAAATGGCCAGGGCACCTCTGCTGTACTGGACAGGCTGGAACTCCAGGGTGAACTGCAGTTGAAGGGACTGTGGATGAGTCCATGGTGGAGCAGAGATGCACTCACCTGCCTACAGGAAGCGGTGAATGAACACCTGGCTTCTCTTTGCTTGTGTGTGTAGCTTTTGCTTTCCCTATTAAAACGTCATCTCAGCCCATGAGTTTTCTCTTTTAACCTTCTGATTCTCTCCCCCATCCCAGTGGTGGGGGAGTGAGTGAGTGGCTCTGTGGGGCTCACTTGCCAGCTGGGCTTAAACCAGGCCTGACAAGCAAAGCTACAGACTTGGGAGGCATAAATATGAGAAGCAGATGATTGTGAGTTGATGTTGAAACTATTATCAGCAGGGCAGGCACATTCAGCTCTTCATGTTTACTTGCTCTATTTTCACAGAAAGCTAAGCAACTGTTTCTTTCACTCTTTTTTCTGGACTTTTGTTTTGCTTTTGACATTAAAAAGAACAGACCATATTCCATGGAGAATTATATGAATCTGAATGAAAAAAACCTGGGAAACTGATTAACAGCACCATCCCATAACAATTCAATTGAAGTAATGGGAGGCAAAGATTTCCCAGCAGGATGCTGTGGCAACTAGAAAGAAACCACTGTGTGCCGGGCAAGTCTCCAGTTTTCCTTTAAAGAGTGGCTGCTGAACGGGAAGGGCTCCAGCTCTCCAAAATCTGCCTTTCACCTTTGAACTATTCTATGCATCTTCTGAGACTTGGGTGATTTGAAGTTTACTGCAGTTTCCCTTTTCCAATTCCTTACTAAAAGGAAGCAGAGATAAACACATGAACACATTACAGGAATAAATGAAGGATGATTTGTCTAAGGCTGGTAGGAAACAAGCATCTTTTACAAAATTGTTTTAATCTTTTTGAGCATTTTTCTCTATGGTTTCTAACTTTTTGTCTTGCTCTCATATAAATTCTCAGCAAAATCAAATCCAAATTCAAAAGTTAAAATTTCTTCATAACAATCAGTTCTAAAGTTGCCTTTATCATATTTTCATAGTTTTGATTAGTAACCCTTTGCATGCTGAAGTTCAATAGTTTTGATCAATAGTCCTTTTCATGCCAAGGAGTCCAAAAATATTTTAACAGCACTCAGTGTGATCATGGTTTATGTTAACATCCTACACAGCAAAAAGATACCACAGAGGGGAGTGAAAGAAGTCAGTCAATAGCAAAGGCAAAAGGAACACACTTGCAAAGGAGACTGGGGAAAAGTCTTCCTCATATGCACCACCACAGCTCATCTTCATGAAAGATGTTACATCAATTCTTCTCCAGAGACTCCCAGTGAATCAAGCTGGCAAGATAAATTTCAGAGACTAAACTACAGCTATCCAGCCCCTCAAAGAGAGCAGGGTTATAAATACTGCATCCCTCCCGGACACCTAGGCATGCCATATCTCAAAACAGACACAGCACAACAACACAGTGATTTAACACTTGATGGTGAAAAAAACAGATGGGTATTTAAGCTGTGGGATGTTTCTCCCCTGCAGATGACATATTCAAGTAATAGTTACTGGTAGGAACTGGAGTTGCAGCTGTGCTATTCAGCTCTATAGGTGAGCACGTTTGATGGAGTGGTGGTGAATAAGGCCCACTGAGTGCATTTGTTGGCATTTTAATAAGATGAGCTGTTAAAAAGCTTTAGTCTTACTTTCAGGGGTCTACTGATACCATACATGGCACTTTCCCTCCACTACTTAATCTCCCAAAAAGCCTCTGCCACATAAGAGTTTAGCTGAGGAAACCCTGACCTGCTCCAAAGCTCAGCAACAGGGGCCTGAGTGCGGTGGGTCAGACAGAGGAAGTGGGTCTCACCCACCGCGCTCAGCAGCAGCTTTGCTTTTGAACCTCACCACAGTCACACGTCGCGAGCGTTACTGAATCATCCTCTGAAAACAGTGCAACCCACAGAAAGGGAAGGGGGAACTGTTTTCAACTGTCACAACTTCAGTTGGTGGTGCTTTTCCCTGCATGTGTCAGCAGCTTCAACAACTGCTTCTAAATTAGAGAGGCCGCTCCTGGGCTTAAGCTGACTCCTTTTTCATGAGTCTATCTGCACTTCAGAAATTGGCATTTTGATTGAAAAGGGCAGTGGAGCAGCCCTGAATGTTCACTGCTCTGTGTGCACACCAGAGTGTGGGGCAACACAGCTCCTGGGTGAAAGTTGGTGATGTTCTGGTAAGCCCCCCACCCAGTTACTGTGGTCACATTTCCTGAAAAAAAGGAGGTACAGACAGCAAGACAAAGTCAGTCAGAGCCCAAGTATCCACGGATTTAGAGAAACTCTTTAATATCTTACTGTCAACCTCTGTGACTAACAAAATTTGGGATATCATGGTTATGTGAGATGCCTAAGCAGTATTGTAATTTTCCCTTTGCCAAGGCTTTACATTTTGTAACTGTACAATGTCCAGCCTAAAGTAAAATTGCAGAACAGGCCTGTTTTCTTGGGGTCTCTTTAAATCAGAGAAAAGGCACCAGTGCAGAGGTCAGGCAAAACAGGGGTAAAGACACAGTCAAACATTAGGAGAGGTGTCAGACTAGACAAAAGATAGGAAACGTGTACAGGAAAAGATTACATAAATTTTCATCCCAAAGGACACGTTTTGTTTTACATTTGTCTAGAGCTGTACCTATCTGCCTTTGCCAGACTGCTGAAAGTGCTCCATGGCACACAAAGCTGTCCAGCTTAGAAGACAGCTGTCCATTTTCCTGTCTCACTGCTATTGTTAACAGAACTCAAAAGCAAAAGCAGATACTCTTTACATGTATCTGAAACAAAAAAACCTCCAAAACAAAACCAGCAACCAACAAAACAAATCCAAAACAATCCTCAACAACCACCAGAGAAAGTGACGAGCTAGGAGTTCATACTCCGGGCTGCCAAAGTTCGCTCAGGTTGGTTGGTTCACTTTTTACAGAGAGACACCACATCTGCAGCTCCTGTCTGGCCGGTTTCGCGAGGAGAAAAGGCAACCAAAACCTGCCTGTTCAAAAACCTCAGCTACACGCAATGTTTATTTCCCCGCGCTCTCCTAAAAACCCCATTGGCTGCGAGGAACTAGTTAAAGTTTTTGGGACATTGGGCAACGTCAGCTCTTAGCAAAGACTCACATCCTGCTCAGGGACTCGGGACGCTTCCAGCACGACTCAGCCCCGGAGATGCCCGTGACAGGCGCTTCCCGGCAGCTCTCCCCCGGCCAGGGCAGCCTGGCGGGGTTCGCAGCGCTCCGAGGCTCCGGCGGGGAGGGAGTGCTCCCCATCCCAGTGGTGGGGGCCCCGGGGCAGCGACACCGCCCCGGGCAGCGACACCGCCGGGCCCCGCTCCCCCTTCCCGACCTCCCGGCTCTCCCGGCGCCGCTTACCGGCTGCGAGCAGGTGAAGGGCGGCGCGGCGTCCAGNGCCGGGGCGGCGCGGGGCGGAGCGGGGCCCGCCCGCCGTGTGGGGCCGCCAGGAGGGTGGCTCGGCCTGGGCCGGGCAGCGCTGCGGGAACCCCGAGCGACTCCTCCCTGCTGGGGACAGCGCCGGCCGTGGGCAGAGGCTGGGGTGGGAGAGCCAAACCTGCTTCTGCCTGGGGGTCGTCTTGGTGTTCGCGAGTCTTCGAGAGGGTCCCGAGGTCTGCGTGGGCATCACAGAACCGCCAGGGTCAGAAGGGACCTCCGGAGGTCATCCCCTGCCAAGGCAGGGTCACCTGGGTCAGGTGCCACAGGAGCGCGTCCGGGTGGATTTGGGATGTCTCCAGAGAGGGAGGCTCCAGCGCCTCCCTGGGCAGCTGCTCTGCCACCTTGAACGTGAAGTTCTTCCCCGTGTTGAGGTGGAACTCCCAGTGCACGTCTCTGGCTTTGGGGAAATGCCGTGAGCGATAAAAACTGACATCAGCAGCGCTCTGCAGCTGCTGAACAAACAGCACTGTAAGTGGATGCTCTGCTTTCCCAGTTGTGGAGCTGTTCTAAGTGCACCCACTTCACAGGGAGCTATGCAAACCTGTTACTCGTTCCCGATGCTCACCCCATTTCAGCTGCCTCACAGTTTTCACTCCAGGTTTCACACTGTTTTCACACTGCAGCCCGCCCACAGCCACTTTCACCTGTTCTTTGCCCTGGTTTTCACCTCACGGTCTGACACAGAGCTGTAACTCAGCTGAGTTTCCAGCTCAGGGAGTTTTATAGCAAAGCTGAACCCTTTGCTGGGCTTTGACCAACAGTGGTGAGCACAGCGGTTTTGTGCGGTTTTTTGGTGGCAAATACCAAACTGGTGGCCAGTCTGAGCCTGCAGATAACGAAGTTTCTATTGGGGATCCTCCTGCCCCATAACATCATTCCTTCTGCCCTGCACTGATGACAGCCACAGGTTTCCATCACCTCCTGGGTTTTAACATTTTGTGCCACCTCTATTTAATAGTAGCAGCAAAGCCTCCAGTTCTGACAATTGTGTGCAAATCAGGGAAAACTACTTATGTATACATGTGTAACTGGAAAAAACCCATTATTTTTCCTTTAGACATTATTTTACTGAATCTTACACTGATGTACTAGGGCCGAGCACACTGTGATTTATAACACTGCGACAGAAACACAGTGCTCAGCCGGCATTGTGGTGTAATTTCTTGATAACCGTGGTAGAACAAATTTGCTCAATCAACAAGCAAATGTGTGGAACATTACTTGTTATCATCCCATTAGCTTCATGGCTTATGTATATACTAATTACACTGTATTTAAGCTGTGTGCATGCATTTTCTGTTGCATGTGCTTGGTAAAAAGGAATCCAGTAGAGAAAATATTAAGTTACATGTGAGTCACATGTTGGACATCGTGACACGGCAGAATTTCTGTGGTGACAACAGCACAGAGAGCAGTTGGATTTCCTAAGTTACTGTTTAACAGGGCAGGCTGTGGCTGTCAAGACTGTTCTGCAGCCCCTTAAACAGGGATAAGAGCCCGTGGATGGGAAATAAGGGGCTGCAGGAAGCTGTCTTGTTTTTCAGCCACTGCTGGGAGAAGGGAGCAATGTCAAAGGAGTTTTGATACCACTTACAATATTGAACGAATCTGGACATTGTTTAGAAATTTATTAGCAATTTTAAAATAACATCATTCCTTAGATAAAAATGCAATCTTACAGGAATATACATTTGTCCCACACAGAGATGACCCTATAGCTCACTGGCGGGCCATTCGCTCTAACTTTCCTCTGTTGATTTTAAAACGTGCGAGAGGGCAAGACGGACTCTGGCACTGATGACAGGCTTACATGACGGTTACAAACTGTACAGCAGTATTTACAAAAGCATTTCTGTGGGTTCATGAAAACTAGATATAAAAGTGTGGAAGGAGGTAAAGAATTGAGACAGGGAAGGGCTTGGGTGGTGGAGGTGCAAGGGAGGGCTGGGAAGGTGGGCAGGGACTGTAGGGAAGAGTGGGAGAGGAGGTTTTTATCTGGGCTGATTTATACTTGAGAGAGGTCATTTTACAGCTCTGGGCAATTCAAATGAAGGCAAAACACTTATATTTATCAACATTTATAGCTGATGATCAGAGCAGGAAATGGTGCTCCAGGGCCTGAACTCAAGACGTGCTGAGGAACCCCATCTTCCCTGAAGTCACTGGGAAACACGGATACACGGTACCTTGCCAGGCCAGACCCAAACCTTGCACAGACAGTACCCCCAGACCTTAAACCCTTTTGATCCTGCAGTGCTCAGTCGTTGGTGCTGATGTGAATTCAGACTGAGAGATCAGGTCCTAAATTACACTTTCACTCCTGAAACTGGACTAGATTCCAATCACTTCTTGCCAGAATTCACCCAAAGTGACTCATCCCTTGCTCTATCAAGCAGAAATTGTTTGGAGGGAGATGTCATCATTCAGAATTAATTTTTAAGGCAGTTTTATAAGTATCTCCCCCTTTTTTGTGTGTGTGATGCAGCAATGTTTGTCAGAGATATTTACAATCTCACTCCTCCTCTAAAATCTTCCCACATTCAAACTGTCAAGACTAAATAAGCTTGAAACAATCATTTCTATGAGCAATCATAAAGTTGATGATGTTTAGATAGTATTGGCTGCCAGTCTGCCTAGGTGCTTGAGATGGGAGCAGACTGACTTAGGATGCTTAAAATACTGAAAGCATTTCAGCCTAATTGAGAACGAGCTAACAGAAAAACACAGGTATTTAATCACCCGAATGATGAGGCCAGCAAATGGTGTCTGAGTTTGTGGGTCTGTATCGAACAGGAAAAAGCTTTGGGAAGGGGCTGTTTGAACGCTGGCAGAAGAATCTGTGGCTGAATGGATGGAGTAACGCCTGCTCTCCTGGGCCTGTCCCTGCACCACTGGGCCTGGATGCAGCCACTAAGCCTGGCCTAAAGTGAGGACCAGACAGAGTGCTGCCAACTTGGGGCCACAGGAGCGGAGGCAGAGTGCCTGGCACGGGGTAGAAAAACAACAGCATGGGAGTGTGGAGACAAGTTCCTGATCCTGCCTAACTAAGCCCTTGGTAATGCTAATGAAGATTCCCTCATTACATCAGTCATTGGTGCTGCTCCTCTCAATTAGCCCTTTAGAAAGGGTCTTGATTAAGTTGCCTAATTGTCTCCTGCCACCTGAGATCTCTGCCATCCTCTGGGGCTGGGGGCTGTGACTCCAGCCCTGCCTGGGGCAGAGCTGTGCCTCTCCCCACCAGTGCCACAGACCTGGCCGAGGACACTGTAGGGTATCTCAAGTGACAGTAGATACACACATTTAGGCAACTGAGTCGAGCCCTGTGCCCCTATAGAAGGCCTGTTTTTTATGCTTAAGTTCCCCGTAAGGGAGAGGGGAAGAATGGAGAATTTAACTAGAACACTGAAGTTTGTATCAGAAGAGGGTTTTTTTTTCCATTCCAGTGTGCCACTACTGACTTTTCTGAAAGCAATTGGAGCCCAATCTGTCTTCAGAACAGGACATATCTCCTGCTGTGCTTCTGCCCTTGCCCACCCAACCTCAGGCAGCTGTAGCAGCAAGGCCATAGTGGTTTCAGCTTTCCAGAAACAAAGCAGGAAGAGAGAGAAAAGCTCCATAGACTGAGATCCCGTTGGAAACCTTCTGGATCCCTCGGCTTGCTCACCCAGATTAAAACTTTAAAAGTTTCACAACATTCAAAAGAAGAAAAAAAGGAACCCTGTGCAGCTATTGAGAATTCTATTTCTTAGACTTCTTTGAAGAGGAAAATAAATGGGGGAAAGACAGAATTAAATTTTTCAGGGCCCAGTTCTGTTTTCCACATTCTTTTCATCAATACAACCTCCTTGGCATCTAGTGCCCTCCAGCCTCATGTTAGCAAGATGGGAACTGGGGCTTCTGATGGCCTGGAATGTTTTCTTTATATGCACTACAGTTTTCATTATGGGAACTAATAAAATCCCACTGCTACCAGAAACCCCGGACCGGATTCTACTTCACCCTTGTTGTGCTCCAAATTCCCCATTCAGTGTTCCTCTCCCCGCCCTGCTGCCCCTGCTGCGGGGACAGTGACAACAGGACCATGGATGTATCTTAGGATACTCAGTTCTGTCTCAGTAGGGCTGCTTCACTTCAGCTCACTGGACCAGTGGGTTGGGGTTTCTCATCTACACGTACGAAGCAAGGCCTCCAACTCCATCTGTGACAGAGGTGACCAACCCCACGGGCTCGGGGTCCCACCACCTCATCTGGTTGTGTCTGTGTGCAAACGCGCATACATTTCATACAGCAATCTGAAACTCAGGCAGAAAAGACACAGGAGCCTGGCTGAGACCCATACAACTGTTATATTGGCGTCAGTCTAAAGAAAGCAATGATACATTGCTTTGGAAATTATCAAGAAATGTAAAAAATGCATTTGCCCTTTTTTTGTTGTTGTTGTTGTTGTTGTCGTAGTCACTGGGGCAGGGTTCTGAGTCAGAAAACAAAGCAGAAATAGATGCAGTTCTGTACATGGCGCCTCTCTGGCTGTCTCTCTGTGCTGGGGTGTGGTGGGCAGGGCGAGAAGACAGGCGGGACCCCTGCAGTAGCAGCAGCATCTACACCATCATCGTCCACATGTCCAGCTGAAGAGGCAGGTGATGAACAAGAGGTCTGTGGATAATGAAACTCCAGCTCTGGATTATGAGTTCCACTTGCTTTCCCATCATGTCAGCCACACAGAAATAAGGAAGAAAAAAAAAGAAATGCACCCGGTGTGGCTGGCCCACTACTGTCTGGACTAATGACCAGGAGTGATACAGGGAGGAGGTTTGTTGTTTTATAAGAAATGTCTTTAGTCTGCAGTACTCTTGTGAGTCAGAGATGCTCAGAGGCAAACAGCAGATCATATTCCCCATTCTTTCCTTCCATGCCACTTCTCAGCCATCGGTTCCTTCAAAGCTTCCATCTACAGCTCAGTGATTGTACCCACCATCCACTCCCATACACAGGGAAACACTCTAGGAACTAAACCTGCCCCCTCCTTCCCACTGTCCGCCAGACTCCGCCTCACTCGCAGGAGGCAGCAGCTCTTTGCTCAGGCCTGTCACAATGTGCACATTGGAAGTACCTCAAATGGAAGAAAAAAAAAAACCCCAAAAACCAAAAATAGCCACCCTCCCCAGAAAGAGGAATTTGCACAGCTGGCACCAGCAATTACTAAATTTAACACCTGCCCCTCAAACTGCAAAAGTCATTTGCATTCTCTGCTAGCCATACATTTTCCACTCTGCAGCACCTACGGGGTCATCCAGGAGAGAGTGGGGTTTCCCCTGGCCATCGTAGGCTCTGACCCCTGAGGGAGTAGCCGCTTTCACAAAGAATGTGTGGGGCACAATCTTCTCTGCTATTTTCCTTCACATCAAGAAAAATCTTAAGAGATGGGCTGTCAAGCATCCAAAATGCTCACTGTCACCACTAATATAGGTAAGCATGGTTTTGCAGGAGTGAAGAAAACGTGTCTTCCATTGGGAGGGTCAGATGGACTTTGTAGTGAAAGCAGATGAGTTAGGGAGCCCTTACACGGCATTTTCAGGAACAGCCAGGCACGGGCATTTTTCCCTTTCAAGTACCTTTTCGGAGCATATTGGCACTAGCAGCAGCAAACTCAAAGGGAGACACATTTGTGTGCCCGTCTCCATACAGGCACCAGGGATGAAAGGATGAGACTGACCCACATCAGCTGGTTCCTTTCTCCAGGGAAGTCTTGAATTACGACTTTGATGGCAGATGCTTGTACAAAAATGGGTTTGTGTTTCTCTAGTTTAAATGTATTTGGTTTTTTCCAAGGTATCTTGAGCTGATACTGGCCAGTTCAAAAAGTACTGTCAAAAATGTCCTTTGCTATTTCTCCTTTATGCCCCAGAGAATCAAGAAAAACAAGACCATTGCAAAAATAATGTATGCAGTGAAGGGTGTTCTCGGTCATCTGCAGAAGCTCAAGGTTTGAATCAAAGTTTAGCTCTGAGTCAGATCACACCTTGGAACTCAGCACTGATCTGCAAGTTTGTGAATCATCCTGAGGAGGGAGAAAAAACAGCAGTAGTCTAGACAAAAATCAGTTGCATAAAATCTAACAATACGTGCCTGTTTTTTCAGCTTCTCTCAGGGGTTAGGGCCAACTGTCAGTGTGAGAGTCGGGAGAGTTTCACACTTACCAGTCAGGAAACACAGCTGGGACATGCTGTGCTGTCAGATGTTTTTTAACTTAGTATCTGACCCATCCACTGAAGTCTGGGAAGAGGATTGAGCCCATGCATAGAAACCCCAAAAAGTCACCAAAAGTCACTGCATCTTGACCAGACTGCAGCAATTCTCCTAATAAAGATCCAGAGCTCTCCCTCTGCTTTCAGCCCAGACCAGGGTTGGATAACTTCACTTTGCCAACTATTCTGATTCTTGCATATCTTATCCCAGGATCCTGCTACAATTGATCAGGGGTCAGCTTTTTAATAAAATAATTTTGAAGCCAGATTTGATTCTTCCCCCTGCTCCTTGAATTGCTGGTGCCCGCTGAATGTGCAGGATGGATCTGCCAAATGGGCTTGGGGGGTCTTGCCACCCTTGAGTGGGTTGAGACCTTTAGAGGAACTGAGCAAAAGGAAAGAAAACAAAGCCTGAATAAAATGTCCCAGTCTCGGGAAGAAAGATTCTCTACCAATAAAGTCATCGTGCACGTTAAAAGGGAGTGAGGAAGAAGGAAAATGAACACAAGATATGCAAAATCAGTAACGTTCAACCTGTCAGTGGATTGCAGAATAGTTACTTACACCAGGTACACTTTGTTCATTGTACAAATTAAAAAAGGAAAAAAAAAAATAGTACCCTTTCCCCAACCACACGTAAAAAAGCACTTAAAAGTTCAAAGGTAAAGCTTGGCACATTCCAAATACGAAATGATTCACTTGACATGCAGCAAAATATACAAGAAGTGATTCTTTTTTTTCTTTTTTTTTTTAAACAAACTTAATTCAATTCATTATCTTTGCTTGGCACAATTGCAATTCATTTTAAAAAAATATTTGAAAAATACTGAAACTGACCTGAATTCAAGTATAACGGTTTCTTCAACAGAAACATTATCAATGCAATAAAACATCACACGGAATATATCGAAGCGTAACGTCTTCTGGTTTGTGGTTTGTTTTTTTTTGTTTCCCCCCACCCCCGTAATTTTTTTTCTATACAGTTTTAATGCCAACACAACTTACAATTGTATTTTAAAATTAATATTATTGCATTGTTTTTGCATATCTTGTGGAACAGAAAATGCAAAGTTACTGATTCCCTTTTCGAAAGCAGAGACAGTGGTTTGTTTTTGCATTCGAATGGCCCCAGATACAGATCTCCTGCAGCTCAAACCAGGATGTGGAGAACTGCACTTACACACACGCACACACACTCGCTCCTATTGCTCCCACACTCACAGATACACTTAGCACTAAAAAGAACCCAAATCAATCACTCAAATGTGCAAGACTATATCAACTGCATTGCCTACTATCTTTAAATTATAAAACAACAACAAAAAAAGGTTTCAGTTACTAGTAAATAAAATTACAAATCCTCGGTGTACATAATGGTTGGTAAAACTCATCTATCATTATACTTCTACCAAATTCCAATGGAGAAAAAAACCCCCCAGTTTAAATAATACAACATGATCAAACCAATTTAACATCTGCAAAGGTGAAAATAAACCAAAACAAAAAAGGTAGGTGATTACAAAAAGCTGTAAACACTCCCTTCTCCCTCAAAAAAATAATAATAATAAAACAGTCAAAATAAAAACTGCAACATGCTTTCAAGAAAATACCAAACTGTGAAACAAGAAGAGCCAGGACACAGGCCTGGCAGCCCCTCAGCGCCGGCGCCATGCCTGCTCTCCCATTGGCTGGCGCGCTGAGCTCTGATTGGCCGGTAGGAGACCGCCTGAGCTCGGATTGGTTGGCGAGTGAGCGCCCGAGCTCTGATTGGCCGGCAGGGGCCGCTGCCAGAGTCTCGGCAGGGCTGGGCCGCGCCTCGAGCACCCGCGGGCTTCTCCTGCTTCCTCCTCCCCGTGGCCGTGTGGGAATCCACAGCAGAAGTCTTCCTCTCCTTCCGAATAAAAGGGCCTTGGCTTTATGGAGACGGTGAGGCTCATACAGAATGTGTGCAAAATGATTTTTACAAGCAAAGTTGAAAGACACCCGTTTGGCGCAGGGTCCTTTTGGCTAGGGCCATCCACAGGAAGCTGAGGTTCCCCTTCGTGCTCCGGAGGCAGCTGTCGTTCCTTGTGCAGGGACTGAAAAGAAGAGGGAGCTGGCTCTCCTCCTCTTCTCCTCCTCCTCCTCACTCTTCTTTCATGGACACGTGCTGGGGTTATATCCGCTCCTGAAAAGCTTTCTTACACCACCCAACTCTGCGACTCGTCCCAACAGAAATGAATGAAGAACGCTGTTCCGGTTACTCCAGGTCACGAGAACAGTGAGGCACTTCTGAAACAAACCCATTAGGAACATTGAAACAAATAAAAAACCAGCATCGCTTCCAGCCCTGGCAACTACAGGCTGCTGATATAAATCCTGCTGTCCTTGAGCTCCTCCTGACTTATCCTACAATCCGGGTTCTGCACCTCTTCCTCTTCCTCTCCTGCACTGTCCTGCCCTGGGTCCCTGCAGTTAGCAAAAGGCAAGAGGTTGCCATTGGGGCTCTGCTTGCTGTTACCATTGAGAATGTTGTCTGCTGCATTTTCCATCTCTTCTATCGTCATGTCGCAGGCATCTGCGAGCTCCTGGGTTGTGACCTCAATGAACTTTGGATCTTGAGCAAACTGCATCAGTCCTTCCGAAATCAAGACCTTCAAAAGCAAGTGGGGAACCAGAACACAAAGACACGTGTTAGTACTCTGCAGCATCAACCCTGTCACACCTCTAACACAACCCTCTTTATTACTGCTGTGTCTCCTTCTCCCATTCATGCTGCTAAACCCCTGCTGGGACATGGGCTCTCCTGCTGCTGGCATTGTGGGCAGCAGTGGATCTGCTGTTCCCCTGCTCTTCCGAGGGCCATGTTCCTAGCTGGCCGTGACACAGCGTCCTTCGCGACTGTGCATTCTTACCGCTTCCACCAGGCTGCTGGCGCTGCCGTGGAACTGCCGGCTGCTCCCCGTGGTCTGGCTGGGCACGGTCAGGGACACTGGCCGGGCTCTCCTGGGGCTGCCGCTGCTGTCGGGGTACCGGGAGCCGCAGTGGACCGAGGGCAAGCTGCTGTTGAGCTTCTCTGAGGACTCTGCCCCGTCGAGGCGCAGCATTGGGATGGTCTGTTGTGGCCAGCCCCGGTTGCAGGGCGTGGCTGGGGGCGTTGCACAGAGCCGAGAGAACATGGTAGGGGAATGGCTTCGCTGGAGCAGGGGACTCAGGCCGGCCACTGCTAATGCCTGTGGACAGAGAATGGACGGGGTGAGAACTTGCAGGGCTGGAACAAGGAGGTGCTGGAGAAACCATCCGAGAAAGGCCCGGAGAGTCTCGAGGCTTGTGAAAACAGATGCCACCTCCTTGAAGGGTTTGGATATTTGCTGCAAACTCATTTTGCAAGCTTTCCTTCAAATTGTGTACCCTGTGCTAGTGCCAAGCATTAGATTGGAAACTTCCAGAACTACAGTTCTTTAGCCTGGGAGCCACGGCACTGCCAGGAGGGATGCAGTCCCATTCCCCATAGTGCTTCCAGGAGGGATGCAGTCCCATTCCCACGGCACTGCCAGGAGGGATGCAGTCCCACTCCCACGGCACTGCCGTGAGGGATGCAGCCACATTCCCCACGGTGCTGCCAGAAACACCACCTCTTTTCCAGTGGGGGAGACAGCAACTCATTTCCCCACCACTGACACCACACTTAGCATAGGCTTTTATTGCCAGCTGCTGTTTTAAGTGTCTACTGAGGAACCTGGATGGATACCAAATGTGAATTTTAGATGTGTGTGCAGTTGGCAGTAACTTTAAATCCACCACTGGATTTTCAGGCATCTGCTGTTGGTGGGAGGATCAATATCTGATGATTATACTTTCAGCCATCCAGTCCTTCCTGTAATCATACACACAACCTCTGAGTCATCCAGCCTCCTCTTACAACAAATTTCTCAAGCCTCTTATTGCACAGGGCCAATCCGATGCCTTATTGATGGTGACTCCTTCCTTGTTCTATAAGCAAGACTGTCAGAGTCATAAGCTCATCTCGCAGAGCTCGTGGCTGAGCAATGAAATAAATGCATAGGAAATGCAAAAGCCTGTGGATTGTGTTGTATTCTGGCTGGGGTTAGGTTCACCCAGCTTCAGCTCTTCGTTTAGTCTAAGCTAACTGCAGAGAGGCACTGGTGAGCTTCACTTCCCTTCAGTGCCTGCCTGAAAATGCCCCAAGACATGACTTACACAAGACTTAAACCTGCCCTTTGGTGGTGCTCCCTTCCTCCACTGACCACAGTGGGACTGAACTAATTTAAACTCGACAGCTCACTTTAAGCTATCTAATGTTCAGTGAAGCTCAGTCCAACTGCCACTGAAATTCCTGGGAACTGATAACAATGTTGTGCTGATGGCTTCAGTGTCAGGTAAACAAAAGAATTCATTATTAGTCACCTGCAAATTCACCAAGACTTTCTCAGGAATTAGAGGTCAGACTCCCATCAGATTTCAGTGAGGAAGAAAGCCCTTAAAACTTCTTCTGAATAAGTCATACCCTGCAGCCTATGATGGCCTCAGCACATCCCTTAAACTGCCAGGACTTCAAGGAGAGACCTAGATCTGTCAGGCAGGAAAACAGAACCAATTTTTCAGCTTGTTGGCAGAAACTTATGCAAAATATTTTATCAAAAATGTAGGGTTCCAAGGAAGCTGAAAGCAGCTCTGTGGGATTGCTCTGAGCTTCATCTGCATACATTTACATATCGTCATGTACAGGTATTCCACGAGAACACCTCTTCAAGCATTCACAGCAACAGAATCCATTAGGTTTAGCAGAGGCAACCCTTCCACTCTGCAGTCTTGTTTTGAGCACTGTTGTTGGTTAACACTTTTGTAAATGTGAACATTGCTTAGTGTTGTCAGCTGGTGGCCAGGTGCCTCTGTCAGGGTAGCCCTTCAGTCTGGCTGAGTGACACTTGTGTGGGCAGAGCCCCATCCCTCCAGGTTTTGGGCTGCAAGGTGGGATGAGGAAGGGTGAAGTAGCTCCATCTTATTTGTAGAGGTTGGAGGGAGGTGATTCTATCAGTCATGTGGGCTCAGAGGGCTGGGAGGCCTGTGTTCCCTCTGCCTGGCCTGCCATGAGAGGACAGGAAGTTTCAGGAGGGCTGTTGCTGCTGCGGTGAACACGGGAAGCTGTTTTCTGACCAATCCGCCTTGCTCCAACACCTTTTCTGGTTGTCCCTGCCAGAGCTGTAACTCTGGAGACCACTGCTTTCTGGAGCTCGAGAATGAAAGGGTAACTCTGGAAGTGGAGGTGAGAGAAGCCAGGGAGCCTCAAGCCCACTCATTTCTCTCCTCTGACTTCTCACTCCTGCCATTCCTGCTGTGTGGCATTTTCTGCCCTTGTGGCAGTCTAAAGAGGTGGCAAGGTCATTTTGCCCTGCCTGGGGGGACTGCACGGAGCAGGATGCCACACTTGCAAGGCTGGCACTGCCATCTGCACCTGTTTCTTTTTATGGTGACAAAAAGTGGCATTGTCAAACCAAAAGACACAGATCTCCTTTGGAACCTGACAGCTGGCTAATCAGCTAGGTACATGCCCAAGCATACATTTGCTAGGCTGCTGAACACAGTTACAAAGGGCTTAGGAAGCAGATTGATTACATGTAATCAATTTATGTTTCAGAATGGTTAATTACACTTACTGGTTACCTTTAATTAATATGAAAGTAGACTCTGCACACCTTATTCATGTGCATACTGCCATCAAAGCCAGTGTAATTGCACTGCAGCATGCAATTTGGGTAGTTATTTTTATCTTTTTGCTAGTATTTTATTTCATTCTTTCATGAGCATCAGAAAATGCTAACTGTAGCTGACTCCAGAGGATATATTCCTGTAGCATTCTGGGAATGATAAAAATCCTGATTGCTAAAACCCGGGCCTTTGGTATGGGTGAGAATCTATCCCAAATGGTTTTTAAACAGTTGGTTGGGATGCTCTGGGGGGGCCTCTGCAGGTGGCAGGGGCCCTGTGGGGTTATGAACACTCACCTGATGATGGACCAGATGCAAAGGCAGGACTGTCTTCTGCGAGACGTCCACGCCTTGGTTTTTCTGTCTTTTCAAACATTCTAAGTGAAAAGATGCTCTTCGACCTGAAACAGCAACCACACACAGTGTGTCCATCACTCATAGCACACTACAGGTAATCTGTTTTCAGTTTCTTTCAGTGCAGTCCCACTGGACATACAGCAAAGACACATGTGTTTTAGGCTCTGTCCACTTTCCCTCAACCTTGTCCAAAGCAAATGTGTTCACAGAAAACGCTCAGGCATCACAAACCCATCCACACTGCCTTCCAAGCAAGCTGCAAGGTAGGATTCTGAACAATTTTCTCCTTTAAAACACGTGCAGCTTATGTCCCTCTAGAGCAGTGGCAGTGCTCTCAGACCTCTCCCTCAGCAGGGAGGTGGAAGCTGAGATTCTGGCGCTGTGCTGGCTGTACACAACACGAGGCTTCTCAGGTGACACTGGCGCCCTGCTTGCATGTGATCTGTGTCCCTCAGCTGCCAGACATACCACAATTCATGGGACTATGTCTACAGCAAGGTCAAGTGGGACTGAATTAATCAATGGTGAATTTTCTGGTGAATGGAAGGTGAGTTAGACAGACATGAAGAATTTTCAGAATTCAGAAGGAAGGGAAGAGAAAAAAATTTTAGAGGGAACTATTGAAACAGTCACATTGTTTACTCACTATAAAATTAAACTACTTCTCTAAATATGAGAAAGGTCCTTCCAATGAGGAATTTAAAACTACTGAAAAGTAAAAATGTATCATATGTATATGATCAAGTGCTTTACTTCTGAAAAATGGCAAATAAATCCAGTATTAAAGATTTAATACATGGCACACTAAAATATTTTGTGGTCTTCTTGATTTTGTTGACATTTTTCTAAAGAAGGAAAGAATATCAGAATTTCGAAAATAGTAAGTATCTGTAATATTGTTTTGTTGAGAAAAAGCCCTCTCAGGTTTGGAGGAAATATGTTATAACCCAGAGAATGAATGCTACAATGCAGGTTAAAAGTATTTCCTCTTTCTAGAGAAAAAACCCAACTAGTAAAATGAGTATGACATCAGTGTATGCACTAGAATGTAGTTAGTGAAGCATTGTGTCAAGGGCTGACTACCTTACCGATAGATATAGAAGTTGTCATTGTCTAATATTTTAAGATTTGAAATAAAGTAAATGTTATTAGAACGCTCAAGCATCCTGAAGGATTTGAGTGAAGATTCAGTAGCCTCACTTTAAACGTTACACTACCTAATCTGTCACTGTTATTTTGTAAAAATGTATTTTTTATACATGATTCTTTTTAGTTTCTCCTTCAAAGCCCCTTTTCACCACACCAATACTCAGAAAAAGGCTGAAAAATGTTATACCTAAAAGAGTTCATTTTCTCACAGACCTTCCTGATACTTTCATAAAACTCTGTGATTTGTGGGTTTCACGTGACAGTGAAGCACTTGAAAATCTCCAGGTACAATTAGAGCAGAAGGCAAATTTGTGTTGTATTAACTTAATCTGACACTCAGTGTGTTCCTGGTAGCAGACAAAGGAGACAATATCTCATTTCTCCTTGCTGAGTACACACAGAGCAGAACACCACAGATTCAAGGCTCACCCACTCGGTGACTCCCTGGTGATTGTTTGGAGAGTCTACAGTTCTCAAATAAACTGCCCTAATTCCCAGGCAGGCTTAAGCAAACAGATCACAGGGACTGTCCAAACAGTCACAGGCTCATCTGCTGGCTGAGTGTGAAGTTTACAGAACCGTGTGCCTGTTCAGGACTGTCTGAACTCCCTGGGATTCCTAGTCTCACGAGCTGAATGCAGCAAACAGCAACACCCGTGCCCACACAGGCGGGGATTCCTCCAGGGAGATGTGGGATCTCCATCAAGGCAGAGGAAACACCTGGGAGTGTGTTTCCTGCTGGAAGGTTACCTAGTGCTGAGGAGCACAGAAACCCCTTCTTTGGAGAGTGCCGGGTGTCCTCTCCTTTGTTGTTCTCTGGTGGAGTGAGTTGTCTGTTTTCATCATCTTGGTACGCCAGCCTGGGAAGGAGAGCAGAGGGATTTAGCAAAGCAGCAGATGTTGGGCAGAATAAGCCTTCTTCCAGCAAGGAAGATCATGCTAGCAAAGGGGTGCAAGAGCAAGCTAGCTTCAAACTATTACTGGTCCAGGAGCAGTAACAAGACACCATGGGACTGAGAACCCTTCAAAAATGAGTTCTGGGAACATCAGAAGGTAGAAGGGAATGTGGAGGGAGGTCCTGCAGATCCAGATGTCTCATTCAGAGGAGGAAAATCCTAGGGGAAAGATATCCTTTTCAATGTTACTTCTAGGGCTGGACTGCATTTTTTTAAAAAATAAAATTTCTCATATTAGAATTGTCTGACTAAAATTTTCTGACCTTGTCCCATAGATTGAAATTTTTGTAGAAAAACATCACTTCTTCCCACCTCTCCCCTTTAATTAAAGAACCACCCAAACACCTTGACTAAAGCTGCAAAGCTCACATTTCGGTAGAGAGCAGACTTGGTTCGCTACAGTACTCAATGTCTTCATTCAAATTTTCATCATAAGTCTCATCCTGAGACACTTCCTCTTGGCAAACAATTGCCAGCTGGCTGTCTCTGGAACTGGAGCTAATGAGCAAAAAAGACAAGTCAAGATATGGAGATGGTAAAGGCAACTGTTAAAAAGACAAGAATGACAGGCTCCATCTGTCTCAGCTTATTATAATGCTGAAGAGCCATCATAGAAAAATCAATGACTGAACAGAGCTACAGAGTTCATAAATACAAGGCAATGACCTTTGTCTGTGTCCTCTTTCACAGGATGAGTTTCTTAAACCAATGCTAAACAATACTGTAAATGTATTTTGTCCTTTGTGACCACCTGTATGTGCACATCACACTGACCACATTTCCAAAGATACACCTCACTGAACTCACAGGAAAACCTGAGACAGGCTCTCAATAATAAGCTTTTCCCCTTCTTGCAAAAGACTTGCTTATGGATTTCAGAGAAGCCTCCTGGACACTCACAGTGACCTTCTCATCTCTGTGATATGTGGCCTTTACCTCCCAAATCCCTCACTCTGCACCAGCTCTGCCCTCTGCCTCCTGCTCACGTTCTCATCCTTGCTGGCTTTTCCACCTTTTGTCCCTTTTTTTAGCTGCAGAGTGCTTCTAACGAATCCAGTAGGATCTGTTCACACCCTTAGGTGTGATAGCCCTTAATTCCCTGCTTGCCTCCTCTTTGTTCCTCTGCTCACATTTCAGCACTCCTCTTTCACTTCATTTGGATTTGCGTTTTCTGAGGAGTAAGGTAAAATGTGGAGGTAGCTTGAATATTTAAGGTACCGACATGGAGGTATTGGAAACAATTTCTGTTTCTTACTAGCATTTGCAGAAGAGAGCAGGGTAGCTTTTTTTTTTTAAATCTTTTAGGGACTGAAGAGGCAACATTATTTTGTCATCTGGTTAAAGCAAAAACCATTGGGAGAAATGCGGGTATGCATTGTGTAAGAGAGCCTGTGGGACAGTGCTGCAGTGACCTTCCTCTGAAGTGGGAGGCAAGTAAAACTGCTAAGGTACAGAGGGGAAAAAATCAGTACCTGGCATCTCCTCCTGTGCAACTGTCTGTGTTTAGCCAAAGCCATACAGGATTTTTGTATGAACATGCCAGGATGTACTTCACTATGCTGTGATCAGAGAATGTGTAGATGTGTGACCCCAGCTAGAATCTCTAAAAAACCTCAAATCTAGAAATCAGCCACAATATGAATCACGACCTGCCCTGCGCTGGCAGTATTTTCTGGAGCTGTCATGGTGATCAGTATTCCTATTTCAGCCCTACTGACACCAGAAAGGGGAGCTCATATTCAGCATTAATGGGAATTTGGAGTTTGAACAGGATGAACAGTGTGGGTCTTACACCCAGCCAGCATTAGAGGGTTGTGGAGAACACGTACCGTCCCAGTGTCTCGTAGTAATGGGTCCTAATTCAAGGAACGTGCCCAGGGAAGCAAGGAGAGAAAAGAACACCACGTTAGCAGTGCCACACCAGCACAAGTCAGCAAGAGGGAGGCCAGATGGTAACACACGTTGTGCAACTCCTGTGGCCTCCCTCAGGAAGGCACAAACCAGAAAAACCATGGGACTCTTCGCTTGGGCAATTCTGCACCCACTGAAGTTCCTCTGTCTTATTGTCCTATTCTGTCCTTTCTGGGGGCAGCATTTGTCCACCTTTTCACACTGCTCACTCTCTGCACTTAAAAAAAATTCCATCTCCTTCCTGCTGTTTCTGAAAGTATTAAAAAAAAAATGCCCCACTGAGAAAAATTATATTCCTTTTGTATTAGTCATCTGTGTGCAGAGAGCCTGAAAACTGTCTAGAGATGGGGATTTTCTTTGCTTTGTTTCCAAAACCCTTGCCTCCCTCCTCCCAGAACGTCTTTGGTGACCTCTGTGGGGATGTGACCTGCTGAATGAAAAAACACTGACTTCAACAAAGCTCCCTATTGTGCGATTAAGACATGAAGAGCAGCCTCCTTCAGTTACCAGTTGATGAAACACCTCCCTGTGGTGAAGGAGGGATAAGTAAGGTTCCCTTTGGATCTTACAAAGGTTTCTTCCTGATAAAGCCCAAAGAAATCAAGTGTGTTGGTCAGTGCTGGTGCTTTGCAGTGGCCAACTGGCGCATATCTGTTGCACTGTGGGCTTTGCCACAAGTGGAGAACCAGCAGGCTCAGCCCAGGCTGCAGGCTGGGCGATGTCTGGGAGTGACTTCAGCTCAGCAGCAGTGCTCTGGTGTTTGCATGCACCTTCCAACACCTGCTCCCTGGGCTCACTCTTGGCTGTGGAACTTACCTTTTGGATGGGAGCTTCCAAGGAGCCTCCTGCACACAAATGGTGGGTGACAAGGGGGTCCCATGGCCTTCCACGGTGCTGACGGTGCTGGGGTAGCTGGGTGGGCTGGGGAAGCGACACAGGGCAGTGTTGTTGGCATTGTTGATGTTGGCATTGGAGCCTGAGGATGAGTAGCTGCTGGGAGTGAAGGTGGAGTCCACCAGCTTCTCATGGGATGGAGACTCGGTGTCTCCGTGGTTGTTGCCAGACTTATTGATGTGCAAAGGTCTCTGGGTGGTGAATGTCTGGGGGAACCCGCTCCTGCCGTCACTTTGGTAATAGCTCACATGGTTTCCAAACAAGCCTCCAGCTCTCTGTCAGAGAAACAGAAAGGATTTTTCCTTTGTGAGTGAGACGTGCAAGGGCCCTGGTGGTTTTCTGCTTAGACTGTTCTTGAGGAAAAAAAAGTGAGGACCAAAGTGAGCATGATGGCACTGGTGCTCTCTCTTCCAAAAGGCAGTGTGTGGACTTCTCCATCACAGAGATTAGGTACACACAGGCTGTGATTTCAGAGGTGTGTATATGTCTCTACACCTCCCACCAGTCCTGGGAGTCCAGGACTGGGTATAGATGCGAGAACCAGGTAGCTGCTCTCTGGTTTTCCCAGTGCAGTTGCAAAGGAACATTTAGACACGAGGGAGAATTTGAGAAGGGCACCAGAAACTGTTAATCACCTGGAGGAAGAAATGAAGAGAAATTTAATGAGCCAGTTGTGTACTGTTTAGATGGTGAGTAATGAAAGGGACTGACAACATCTTTCTGTAAAGAAAGGAGGAAAATGCCAAAGGAGAGGAGAAGTTACCAGAGAAAACAATTACAAGAAACAGGCATGAAATAAGAAAGAAAAGATTTAGCTAAGTTGCTCAGAAAATTTTTTCCTTCCACAGGAGCTCTACTGGATTCTGATGTACTTTTTGGAGGGATGCTCCCAGTGAAAGGAGGAGTGAACAAAACACGAAAGTGTGCCTGGATGCTGCTCTGCAGATTGCAACATGGCTGAACTGATCTGTTCTTTAATTTAGGTTTCAAGAGGGAATCTTCCACTGAGACATTTCCCTTGAGAGAAAGAGAGAAGGAATTGGGATAAAACTGTGCAAAGAAAGACCTTAGGACCTGGCACTTAGGACCTAGGTCCACCATGGTTTTCTGGTAAGATCTACAAAACAAGGAGGGCCCAGCTGAAATGCAGAATGCACAAAAGAGAATATAGCACTCTGAGCTCAGCCTCAGCTCGCAAACTTGTTCAGAACCTACCCGGAAGATATCATCTTCAGAGGCAGCAGAAACAGCTTCCTTCATGGCTTTGTCCAGCTCTTCTTCAGCTGTCAGGTCTCCAGAAATTGCTCGTCGGATCTCTGGCCCGATGTCGTGGAGTGTGCGCAGACCAGCCTGCAAAACAGCAAACTATAGAGCTTCATATCTCCGAGTGGGCACAGGAGGAGTAACAGCACTGCCATTCCTTCCTAAACTCTGTGGAGCCCTTTTACCTAACACAGCACCCCCAGCTCCTAGAAAAACACCAACACACCCCATTCTTTCCTCTCCACCTTGGAGAGAGAGAAACTCTTAACAGTACAATGTTTGTTGCTAGTCCCTGGCTTCATCACAACAGGACATAGACAAAAATCCACAGGCTTGACTGAGCAGGTCTGCGTGCTTTCAACTCTGCGTTCTCAGATCCACAGCCAGAAGCTCTAGAGCAGCCACAGCCCCAGCTGAACCATGTATTCTGGTGCCTCTGAAAATCTCTTCTCTTTAATCAGCAGTTTAAATATGGATTTAATAACTAAGCTTCTGGCATCTGGACCTGGAAAGTCCTCAAACCCTTCACTGACTCGAGTCTGTTCCAAAGAGTCCATGCAGGGTGGTAAGGTGTGGGTGTACCGAGGCCTCTTTCTGTGTTTATGCCTGCATCACAGCACTTTTCAGCTTGCTGAAACTCCAGAGTCACCCTTCTTCCTCAGTGCACCCTCAAGGGACATAAATAGTACTGCTTGTACAGTCAATGGAGATTTCTCTTTCTGTCACACAGCCTGGTAGTCTACTGAGTGACATGTATCACAGTGGGGAACAGATCCCAGCCCTTACAGTCTGATGCCATGTCCATTGCATGGCCTTGGCATCCAGGTATGCTTCTTGCTTTTTGAGTGGTTTTGCCTCCTGGCAACATGCACTCCTCAGAATGGGCCAAATGCATGTGGGAATAAGCAAATGTCTGTAGGACACTTCATATCAATTCTCTAAAAGGAACCCAAATTTCAAATATTACAGGCAGATTGATAAATTGGGATTATGCTCACCTGTGCCTTCCATTTCCCGAGCTAAGGGATGTGAGCCCGTGGTATGTACATAGGTATTTATCCAAAAGGATTGGTATGATAATTCAGGGGTCCACAAGCTCCTTTGCAGTAGGGATAGCCCACTGCAGCCCCCAGAATGGTTAAGAGGGAAGTGGGGCCACCTGTCTCTACTGTACCACCCCTGTCTGCTCGGGGCCCGCTTGTCACCTGTAAGGACAGCGCATTGCGCTGGGAGGGCTTCCCCACCAGCCCTTGCTCTTTACGTTTCTTGAACTTCCGGAAATACTCCTGGATCAAGAAAGTGGCGTAGAACTTCCCGACGGTCACCTCGTCATCTGCAAAGCGGGGGTGGGGG